>JAOPUL010000001.1:144303946-144314662 GCA_027564515.1 Octopus rubescens | reverse complement strand
TACATACATACATACATGTGTGTGTGTGTGTGTGTGTGTGTGTGTGTGTGTGTGTGTGTGTGTGTGTGTGTGTGTGTATATGTGTATCTATAACTATGTAGCTACTACCTACCTATAGGTATATTCATACATATAATTATAGGTATAACAGTCGTCATTAATTATTTCAGACTTAAAATTGTCATATTCTTTCAAATCAGTTACAGACTTGGAATTCAAATTGTCAAGAATATAGAAATTTGTACACATGTAGAATAAATACATCCACAGTTTTCATAATTATAATAACAGAATATAGAAATTAAATATAAATGCTTTGTCAGTATTCATTTCTCATCTATTTTATCATGACAATGTTAAAACATAAATAAATGTTCAACTTTACTTATCTTTCCCAATCAGTTTATCCAGATAAAGTTTTGTATAAAACTTGAAAGTCCCCTCTTACACCTCCTCACCAGTTACACCACTTTCGAGCGCCACCTTCCTGCAACCTCTTTTCTAAAATGTGAGTAGCCATATAGCTTCTCTACAACAAGACACCTATTCTGCTCCAGCCCTTTTCTCTCATACTTTACTCCTCTCTACTTATTCTCCTAGTATAAAGTTGCCCCTCTCCTCAGTATTCATAGTCTTGCAAGTTGCATAGTGACCTCAATAGTGCTGGTGGCACTAAAAAGCACCAAGTACACACTGTAAAGTGGTTGGCATTAGGAAGGGAATCCAACAGTAGAAACCATGCTAGAGTAGATATTGGAGCACAATGCAGTCCTTGAGTCCATTATGATAAAGAACACTGAAATCTGCTTGAGATTTTTGATAAAAATGTATTTATTTTTTATTGTAAACAAAAAAAAAGTTGTTGTTACTCTGAATGACAAACACCAAGATAGTTCAAAGCTTATCATTTACGGACTAGGTAGGATAGTAGTCACTGTTCTGGGTCCTTTGATGTTAGCTGATCATTGTGTGTTGCTGGCACCATCTGTCCATTGTTATTGTGCTGTGAGATTGCACTGGCCACCTGCTGATTCTGCTACTGTCTGCTGACTGCCATCTTCTATGTACAGTCTGTCAGCCATCTACTGTCTGTCAGTAGTGGCTAAAATGCACTGAATATATTAGTGGTGGTCTTGCTCAGAAAAAGCATGCCAAAGATGAAATTGTTGTTAGATCTGGTTCCATATGAAGTCTTGAATGGTCAAATTTTTTTATGACGTTGGTAATATTCTAGCAAATCATGATCGTATTCTTGGGTTGTTTTTTTTTTGTGTCAGATATCGTGATCTGGGTTTGATTGCTAAATATTCCTGCTACAAGTCAGATCCTGTCAAACCATCTAACCCATGCCAGCATATGGAATATGGACATTAAATACTGATGACATAGTAAATTAGACTTTGTTAGTTTACAATTGGCAATTCCAATTAACATTTGTTGTTGTAGAAAATATCATTTAAGGGGAATGTTAATTATGGAGAGCTTGTGAAGGCCAAAGTATAACCCTTTCCTTCAGACCAAGCTCCACCAAAAAAAAAAAAAAAAAATTTATTCAATAATTTTTCTTAATGTTTTCTCTATAAAATCATAAATTATTGTCAGTAAAAGGTTAGTTCACTGATATCAAATCTGAAAGATGGAAGTTAGATGGGGGATGAGTGGGTAGTGTTGCACAAATTATTCTCTTATTAAGTTTCACTTCAAAAGTTAATCCTACTTTTTGAGAAGTTCTTTTATGTGTAAGAGAATAAGTTTTATTATTCTCAGTCAGTAAAGTATAGATTTAGAAACTAATATTCCAATACAGATACACAATACAATCCTAGATTGTGTGATCAATATTATGCTGTTAACATTTAATAAAAACACAGAAACAACACACAAATACACACACACACACGTGTAAACAAAAGCACTTGTATACACATAGTATATTAAATTTATATAAGCACTAATATATAAACATATATATATTCACATATATGTATACAAAGCACTTGTACTCACACATATACAGACACACATGTATGGACATGTATATACATATATATATACAAACACATGTATACACACATGTGCACACATATGTATACAAAAACACATTTATACACACATATGAACAAATGTATACAAACACACATGTGCATAAACACGCATGTATATAGACATAGCTATACAAACATGTATACAAACATGCATGTATACTAACACATATACACACGTATATACACATATATGCACACATTGTTTTTAATGAATGCTTACATCAGTTGAAAATATTTTTCCTTCACTGTTCCTGTAATTGTTTTAACATAAGCAATTATTTGACTTTATCTTCAACCCTGTTATTCTAACCTAGGAGAACCACTGGTTCCATCATTGCTCCTACTATTACCCACAGACTAACAGTACTTGAGATAGAACCTATCCTTACCAAAACTCTTCACCCTTTCTCTATCCAAGTAGGAATCTTTCCAAATTTATGGAAAACTTGCAACTGTATTCCATCCACACCACCAGAAACAGTAAAATAAAAAAAAAAAAGAATCTGGCTGACTCTGCCAAGCCACTGACCAACCACCCTCACTTCCACCATCACAAATTGACCAAGATTGTCATAATTAAATCATCTTTAATTATCTTCAGTCTCTTTCTCTGTATAACACCCATCAGTACAGTTGTACCCAACACTCATCCTTCCGCACATTAATCATCTTCTGGCTGTCATTTCCAACAACAACGATGCCACCGCCACTACCACCGACGATGACAACACACATAATTCAAATAAAACCACCAGAGCATCAAATTGGCTGAATCGTTAGAGCATAAGAAAAGAATGCCTCATGGTATTCGTTCCAGCTTTCTGCATGCCGAGTTCAAATCCTGCCAAGGTTGACTTTACCTTTCATTCATTTGGTTGTCGATAAAATAAAGTGCACCAGGGAAAGTAAATCAGTGGAATTGTTAGGGAATTGTACAAGAGACCTTATGGCTTTTCTGTTGCCTCTCTTAGCAGTCTGAGTTCTTGGGGGTTGGGGTAGGGACTTAATCCACCGCTTGGCTTAATACCACCACTTACCTGGGCCTTGAGTACCCTTAGAATTCACTATCATAAATTATTCAGGCCGGGTCCTCAGTTTAAGGACTACTTTCTCCTCCACACCCACTACTTCTTGGAGGCTCTAAAAATAAAGGGCCATGGCTTATGCATTTCTCCCCCTAAGTAAAAAGGATTAAAAAACATCACTCCTTCTTGAACTTCCTCTTACATCCATCATCCACATGACATACAATGAACATTCCTCACCCCAAATACACTTCTACCATGAAGAGAAACTCTGAAGACAATGGGTGACAGGACAACTGTGTCTTGTTCAAAACACAATCATGATATTCATGAGCAGATGTGTGAAGCAGTGACTGAAAGTAAACAAACTTAAAACCAGTTAAAATATGTTTTAGAGATATCTAAACTTGCTCTATTGGACTGATGGATGCATTATGAACTCATTAGTTTTCTTCAGCAGCAGATACCAAAGAACGGCAACTCTGACCTGACTAGGAGACAACGCTTCCATTACCGACTGATCAGTAAACTGGCAGAATTGTTAGCATGCTGGGCAAAATGCTTAGTGGCAATTTCGTCTGTCTTTATGTTCCGAGATCAAATTTTGCCAAAGTCAACTTTGCCTTTCATTCTTTCAGGGTCGATAAAATAAGTACCAATTGAGACTGGGGTCGATGTAGTCGACTTAGCCCCTCTCCTGAAATTGCTGGCCTTGTGCTAAAATTTGAAACCAATATCATTGACTGATAGCACACATTGGCCACCAGGCCAGAACTAATTCCTGAGTAAATGTGTGAAGCAATGATATTTGAAGCCTTTTATAGGATCAAGTATCTCAAACCTATATGAACTGGTCTTCAGTTTGTTTATAATCACTATATATCAAAGGTACACCATTCAACACTACACACATCTAATTCATGAACAAAAGTAAAAAAAGCATAAGTAAAATCACTACAAATGCTTAACCTCTACACTATCTCTTATAATAATCTTTCAAGGTGACAACACATCTAAAAATTGCCAAAAACTGTATCCAAAAGTTAGGGTTCCTCTTTAGGTTTTTCAGTTCTGTTCAGTTTCTGATCCATCACAAAACACAAGGACATCTCAACTTGGACTACTGTTTATATTATTTTGGTGTGTAGAAATGACAATCCTGAAACACACAGGCCATATCCCTGCCCCAAAGCCACCATCTGGATAATTAGCAAGTAGTAATAGTAGTTACCTTTTACTTGTTTCAGTCATTAGACTGCGGTCATGCTGGGGCACCACCTTGAAGAATTTTTTAGTTGAATGAATTGACCCCAATGCCTACTTTTTTAAAGCCTGGTACTTATTCTATCAGTCTCTTTTGCCAAACCATCAAGTTATGGGGACATAAACACACCAACACCAGTTGTCAAGCAGTGGCGGGGGACAAACACAGGCACAAAAACACACAAACATATATGTCTACCAAATCCACTCACGAGTTTTTGGTCGGCATAAGGTCAATAATTTTGAAGGGAGGAGTTTAGTCAATACAATCAACCCCAGTTCATCACTGGTACTTTATCGACTCTGGAAGAATGGAAGGCAAAGTTGACCTTGAGGATTGCATATTAATTATTGCTAAACATACCATGTTTTGTTATGCAACCATAATATACTACAAAGTATATTAAAGGCTGTATTATTCAATACTGTGTCCTACTGTGTTAGCAGTGCGATTCAATCACTTTTTAAAGTTATCCCTACAGATTTTCTATAGAAATTACAGCCAGCACTGAAAGTTATGATGTTTCGTATATGAATACATCTATGTAAACAATGTGATCGAAGATAGAAAAAAATCGGTAATGGGTGTATATGCATATTTCAGGAGTTATTGCTCCTTCTTCAGTACCATTTCCAACCTATTAAACCATCCACAAACACATTGCTTAAATTGCCACTAAACTTAGTGGTGTAACATAATTGGATATACCAATTTTACAAATTAAACACATTCCTGGCATCCAGTCTGACAATGTGACGGTCCCACCAATTTACTGCCTTGGATTGGTATTATTTTTTATTGATCCAGAAAGGACGAAAAGCAAAATTGACTGGTGAAGTGGGTAAAGTTGAAAAAAAAGAAAAAAGAATGATGAGAATATACTTGTGAGGTTAAAAGGTTATAGGTAAAAATCATGATATTGCTATTACCTTGTCAGTGACACGTTAAGAACACTCATGCTGGTGACCTGTTAAAGACACTCGTGTCGATGGCACGTTAAAAACACTTGTGCCAGTGACATGTTAAAAACACCCATGCTAGTGACACGTTAAAAACACCTGTGCTAGTGACACGTTAAAGGCACCCGTGCTAGTGACACGTTAGAAGCACCCGGTACACTCTCTGGAGTGGTTGGCGTTAGGAAGGGCATCCAGCTGTAGAAACCATGCCAAAACAGACTGGAGTCTGGTGCAGCTCTCTGGCTTATACATACTCTCCAGTCAAATCGTCTAACCCATGCCAGCATAGAAAACGGATGCTAAATGATGATGATGATGATAATTGTGATCTTGAGTGGGTCATAACTTTTGTTGTGAGTTAATATTCACATATTTAAGGAACCTTAAAAGAATGAATATGTACTTATAAATAAATGATATTAATCAATAGTATTTAATTTATTAAATAATTTATTAATATTGATTTCAAATTTTGGCACAAAGCCAGCAATTTCGGGAGAGGGGATAAGTCGATTACATTGACTCCATTGTTCAACTGGTACTTATTTTATCGACCCCGAGAGGATGAAAGGCAAAGTTGACCGCGGCGGCATTTGAACTCAGAATGTAAAGTCGGAAGAAATGTCGCTAAGCATTTCCCCCAGCATCGTAACAATTCTGCTATCTCGCTGCCTTAAATAATCTATTGATATTATTAACACTTTCCCTGGCATGCATGGCAAATTATTGTCAACAAGTTTAGGTCTTAGTAAGAGGGGAAAATGTTCTTTGTTTATAGCATACATAAAAAGAGCCCTTGTTTCATGTGACGCAATATAGCAAGAGAAGTGTGATCAAAGCTATCATTAATTAGCTAGGCTTCTTGATATAGCAGCAAGTTAATTGCTAATTGATCGCAAAGAATTAATTCAATTAATTCAGTAGTTTAAATTCATAGGCATGAGTTTGCATTATTGGTTTACTGGTAACAGAAGAGACTGTAATTGATACAGGCTAATTCATGTAGTGGATCCCTCTTGGTAAAAGGTGAACCATATTTGTGGCATGCCAGCAATGCAAATTCATGTTCTTGGATATATTTGAAGTTCAATTTAATTGCAATAATTCTTTTCAATCAGACAGTATGCTGATCTATGAAAAGATGTACCAAATCGATGACAGCTCAAAGCACACTTTTCAATGTATTTTGCTGCTCAAAGACACAACTATTGCAGCGCATGAAATAGAGTTTTCTATTCATGCCATCGCTACAAACTGAAATTGTATCTTGGTGGAAGATAAAAAGAGAGAAAAAAAGCCTGATATCTTTTCAAAGTCTCTTGCCATTTTTGTTCTGCATTGAGTTACAAAACATTCCCTTGTCACTGTCACCATCGTAAATCCAGCAAACCAGTGACTGCTCTGTTGGTAGCCTGTAACCAACTACTCTATTGTTAATGAATGGGAATATAAAAAACACTCATGCTGGTGACACATTAAAGGTACCCGGTACACTCTCTGGAGTGGTTGGTGTTAGGAAGGGCATCCAGCTGTAGAAACCATGCCAAAACGGACTGGATTCTGGTGCAGGTCCCTGGCTTGCCAGTCTCTGGTCAAACCATCTAACCCATGCCAGCATGGAAAATGGATGCTAAGTGATGATGATGATGATGATGATGATGATGATGATGATGATGATTCTGAAAAGGAGTAAGCAGACACTTGACAATTTAGCAATAAGAAAATACATTGTATTTTTGATTGGCATGTGAAAATTTGTAAATCTACAATATCGCAACAATATATTCAAATCAAATATTGCATAAAACTTGCATATAGGATTTTGCTTTGAAAGTTTCATAAAAGCAATAAAGAGAAAACACAACCTGCTGTGCAGCTTATACAGGATACATATCCCAGAATGGTACCATATTGTCAGAATCAGAGGCATTCCCTACAGCATTCTATTTTGAATTTTATTTTATTTATTTATATTTCTTTTTGTCACCCTTGTGTTTCTTGAGCAGACATATCCAGCTGAAGATTTTACTATTTCTTTGTCTCATAGATTAGATACGTAAGCTCCTATTTAACCATATATCTTCCATGCAGTAGATGTTCCTGGGTGTGTGTCTCTGGTCATTCTTCTAACAGCTTGTTACATTTACAGAGCTGAAGATATTAGCATTATTTCTCTCTCGCATATTATCTTATCATCTTACTTTCACAAAGCCAGATATTTAAATATAAACATATTTGCATACGTTGTTGTAAATAAAACAACAAAAATAAAATTACATCACATTAATATACACATATAGCATGTATTTATATTTAATATTAACTCTTTCTGAAGGCGGCGAGCTGGCAGAGTCGTTATCGCGCCGGGAGAAATGCTTAGCGGCAATTTTTCCGACTTTACGTTTTGAGTTCAAAATGCTGCCGGGGTCGACTTTGCCTTTCATACTTCCAGGGTTGATAAAGTGAGTACCAGTTACGAACTGGGGTCAATAAAATCGACTACTCCCCTCCCCCAAAATTGCAGGCCTTCGTGCCCAGTATAGAATGGAATATTTAGTCCATCAGTAAGGTGGCAATCCTGTAGAATGCTTAACACGTTGGGCAAAATGCTTGGCAGCATTTCATCCATCTTTACGTTCTGAGTTCAAATGCTGCTGTGGTTGACTTTGCCTTTTGGGGTCGATAAAATAAGTACCTATTAAGCACTGGGGGTCGATGTAATCGACTTACTCCTCCCCTGAAATTGCTGGCCTTGTATCAAAATTTGAAATCAATATTTAGTCCATCAGTGCAGAGTTTGTAGATGACTTCGACACAAGTTCAGATGTTTTCAGCTCTTCCCCTTTGTCTGAGAGTTTGTTTTTTTTTGTTTTTGTTGATTAGTCAGGGAAGGAATTGTACAGCCTACAACCTTTTCTTTTATCACTGCACACCACCCACTCTGTGAATCAAAACTGCAATCTTGCAATTATGAATGCAAACATGTAAACCATAACCATGAAAAACCAAAAAAAAAAGGAAAACAAATGTGAAAACAATGATGTTGTTACCATTCTTGTTGTAAAATCTCCTCAATGCTATTTTACTTGACCAAATTTGGTTTAGCTTTTTGCCTTGTGATTATCTTGGAGATCTTCAGTCCAGCTGTTAGCCAAATCCTTACTGAACTTGCCCCTATCATCTCCCCTCTGTTCAAAGTTCAACATTCCCCCTCCATAAGCCATAGATTTTTTGGTGTAACTAAACTAACTGTTTAATATACAGGAGGATCTGTTGATGCTATGCCACTTGGCCATGCTCTATTTCATGTCCATCCATAGGACTTTTGCAAACATTCACTTCAATTGCTATCTAAAGTCCATTTACACTCTTTAGCATTTAGATCACTCTGTCAAATCTAATGCTTATTTATTCACATTGTTTTGAATTAATCATGCATTATCTTGTAGCTTCCAAGATTTCAATGATATAATTGCTTATAAAATTGTTCTATATTTTTGAGACAAGGAATTATGTACATTATTCTCCAGCCGAAACGTTAACAACACTACAAGATGAGGACACATATCCGTCCAATGTATATAATGTAAATAATATACATAATTGTTTATATTTAGAATGACATTGAGAGGGAACAGCTCTTGTGTTACAGACTTGTGATTATAATTTCACTGGAAAGAATCACAAAATGGATTCTTCAGGCCAAATCAACTGGCAGAAGACTTAGGGTTAAACCCAAGAATGAGATGGTTGGATAATATCCATTGTCTCAGTTGGTTATGCTTGGGAATCCAGTCAGAAAGTCTAATGACAGTTGATTCTGATAGGACCCTGTTGAGTAGGTGCCTGGGAACTCATCCCCTTTTGACATCCTCAAGAATAGTGGGCAGATAAGATGGATGGATAGACATTGTGGAGTAGGTGTGAAAGGTTGGATATGTCCGGTTTGAACATAAAACAAGAATGTTTGGACCTTATCTGGCTGGTTTAAATACTGAAGGCTATCGGTTGGTGGTTCATTTCAGCTTCTTAGTCATCAAGCATTTTAAAATTCCACCCTAGCTATTATCTGAAAAGTTCACCAGTTTTACTTCATTGCTGTTTAACTTGACTTGTCTTGTCTCGGCACAGCTTGTCACAGATTTTATCGATCGATCGAAAGAACAGTAACAAACAGTAGTAGAGAGTTCAGTTTACGTATAAGCTTTCGTACTTTGGTAGATTAAAATTTGGATTGATAAAGCTCAAAAGGTGAAAACAAGACAAAAACAAAATCAGATGACAAAAACGCGATAAGACTTACATAGGTAAAGGATAATAGCAGAAAGATTGAGAGAGGGGGTAGGGGGAGATAGGTAGAGGAAAGAGAGAGTTGGGATATATATGTATATATATATATATATATATATATATCTGACAGCAGGTTATTAATATCACTATACCTAAGCGAAATAATAAAATACATATAGATCGTCATCATCATCATCATCATTTAGCGTCTGTTTTCCATGCTGGCCTGGGTTAGACAGGTTGACTGGAGACTGGCAAGCCAGAGAGTTGCACCAGACCCGAGTCCGTTTTGGCTTGGTTTCTACGGCTGGATGCCCTTCCTAACACCAACCACTCCAGTGAGTGTACCGGATGCCTTTAGTGTATCACCGGCACAGTACCCCGGTCCTTATGTCTGTCTGCCTCCGATCCATAAGTCTCATCTGTCCCCTGTCTATATGTCGCGTCCATCCCTGGTCTATATGTCCATCTGACTACCAATCGCCTGTGTGGTGCCATGTAAAAAGCACTAGCATTGAGAGTCCGGTGCTGGTGGCACGTTAAAAGCACCCGGCACACACTGCAATGTGGTTGGCATTAGGATGGGGAATCCAGCCATAGAAACCAAGCTAAATCAGACTGGAACATGGTGCAGCCCCACCTACATTGTTTGGAAACAGGTGAAGGCTGGCAACAGGAAAGGCATTTATCAGGCTGTAGAAAATTTGCTTCAACAAATTCCATCGGACCCGTGCAAGCATAGAAAAGTGAACATTAAAACAGTGATGATGGTGATAATGAAAGTAGTATTGGTCATTATATAGTCAGTTGTGTAATTTTAAATTATTTATAACCAGTTCTACACCTGATAGAATTAATTTGTGAAGAACATTTTAAAAGCCTGCTAACATCGTAAATAAAAAAAAGAAAAAAATTTTTTTGTTCTATTAATTGTTTATCAATTTTAACAAACAACCAAACAAATTAATAATTACTTCAACTCTATTTTTATGGGCGTATGTAAGAAGACTAGTGTTTGTCTAACTAAACCTCGTTATGAAGAAATGACTGTCTTGCAGGCTAGGATAATTAACGAGATTCAGAGCATAACTGAAGATCGGTTGCGGAGGCGGGTACGTGGGGGGTGGGGTGGG
>JAOPUL010000001.1:144207593-144232407 GCA_027564515.1 Octopus rubescens | reverse complement strand
TAAATATAACAGTATCTGTTTCAGCACACGACTTCACATCAAGAATCTTGCAAATAAGATATATAACCGTAACCTTATATATATAGTTTTGACCATGAGAGAGTACGTCTCAATATTGAAAGCCACCACTTATGAAATTTCTCAGTAGATATGGATAAACAATGTCTGATAGGAAATATTTGAATAGGAAGATTCCACACTTGTTCTCACACCCTTGATGCTACTGATCTAAAGTGGTCCCTATTTTGGGTTCTTGCTGCAGTTTGGCATGACATTCTGTCTAGCAATATTTGACTTCTAGAAAATTGAACTTATTTCTTTAGTCTTGTAATTGTGTGGAAGAGTAGGAAGAAATAGAATGACCAGAGACTTTACAAAGCACTCTAAAAACTAAATGTACATAACTAAAGAGGAACAAACTGAGTAAGAAATTATTCAACAGTAAGCAGTGAAAATAATCACATACACTTACATATAAAGGTTTGTGAATTTATAAGATAATCATTGTTCAAGATGAAAAGTTTCTACTTCAGAGCTAAAACCTACTTTACAGCTAAAAAGCTTTTAATATATAAGTTTAAAATATCTGACTGAAACAAGTGTTATATAAGGTATCCTGCAAGGAAGGTACTTTCTAATAATTAGTATCTTAGGAGAACTAGATTTTAGTACACACTGTACTGGCAGCTTTCAGTTTACTAACATTACTAGCAGATGTATTCTGTTTCACCATTCTTAACTTCTAAAGTCTGTCTTCTCAAGAACTTTTAAACTGACCAGTACTTATTGTATCTTATTCTAGATTGATCAGGAATCAAATACAACTCATTCACCTCCTTGCAAGTAAAGTTCTATTCAACAGAAATGTTGTAATTCATCATCCTTGAATATTTCGATGTTAAGTCAGCTAATTGGTTAAAACTCTGACATTTCTATGTTGACTTGCTTTCGTAGTAAATATATTTAAATATGGAACCACCAAAGGCAGATGACTAAAGCTATGCTCTTTGATATGTAACTCCACATCCTCCAAACAATAAAAGTTTTTGTTTTGTTTATATTATTGAGGTATTGTTTTTTTAGTTAGACATCCTTCTGGTCACTAACCCCTATCCCCTTTTCAAGTAACGGATACTTTATTCCGCACATTTCAAAGGTATAAAACTAATAAACAAATTGTTGGTGCAGTGATTTTCTGTTAAAAAGCACAGATGTAAACAAACACAAGCACCCATGCACCCATGCACACAAGCATACACTTATAGGCTTCTTTTAGTTTCCATCAACCAAATCACTCGCAAGACTTTGGCTGACCCAGGGCTATAGTAGAAGATACTTGCCCAAGGTACCACCTCGTAGTGAGACTGAACCCAAAATGTTCATAACCTAAATACTTGACATGCATCTGTACTGTTGATACTGATTACCGGGAGGAAAGTCCTCTCCATCGCCAAGGTTTTTAATCTACCACACAACAAATCTAAGATTAGGGAAGTAAAAGCTCATCTTTGAACATAACATGACTTGCCATCTCTTTCACATTAAAGATTAAAAATAGGTTTTCTGGTTCCCTATTAAGGAGAGTCTCAACAAACTTTGCAGATACATTTTTGAATGCTTCTCCTTATGCCAAAAAGGTTCTATAAGCAATATACATGATAATAAAGGTACCACATTTAATACTTATTTTGCTTCCAATTATATACCATACATTCCAGTGACACGTTAAAAACACTCATGCCGGTGACACGTTAAAAACACTTGTGCCAGTGACACGTTAAAAGACACTCGTGCCGGTGACACATTAAAAACACATGCAGGTGACATGTTAAAAATACTTGTGCTGGTGACATGTTAAAAACACTCATGCTGGTGACACGCTAAAGGCACCAGCACTCGTGCCGGTGACACGTTAAAAACACTTATGCCGGTGACACGTTAAAAACACCCGTGCAGGTGACATGTTAATGGCACCCAGTACACTCTCTGGAGTGGTTGGTGTTAGGAAGTGCAACCAGCCATAGAAACCATGCCAAAACGAACTGGAGTCTGGTGCAGCTCCCCAGCTTGCCAGTCTCCAGTCAAACTGTCTAACCTATGCCAGCATGGAAAATGGACACTAAATGACGATGATGATGATGATGATAACAAATTTCCTTCAGCAGTACATAGAACACAACCATTACACATACCAATGAAACACAATACTATGTCCTCCTCTTTTAATCAAGAACAACTTTGAACCAAAATGTTTTGAAATTTCCAAATGCTAAACTCACAATCTCTTCTGACCTCTCGTGGTGCTGACCTTTAAAAAATGTACATCAAAGGCTTACACTTCCCTTTCTAAGTCAGAAACCTCTTCAGCTCTGAATGACTCTACACACACAAAAAAGCAAACCCCTTTATTAGAGGACATCTGACATATCAAGAACAGAACTGCTGTTATATATACACAGTCATTGGTCACCTGACAGACTGGCAAACCATTGCTCTGCAAAACATTGCAATTTAACTGAATGCTAATATTCTATAACAACCTCTTTGATACTCTACTGCTAATACTACTACTACTACTACAGCTACTACTACTGCTTTTCCTGGTTCTTTAAATAGCATGCATTTTACCACCTGATTCTCCTGCCTCTCTTCATTTCATTATCCCTAGTGAGTTTCACCTTCTAGAACTAAGCAATAAATATTTCCACCAAACCTTTATATAACCAGAATGGTAATACTTTCACCGATTCCTATATTTCTCCTTCAGGCATTAATCTATAGAGGTTCAAGTCCAATAACAATTGCACTTTGACCTCACCAGTCAATGAAAGGCTTTGGAGATGAAAAGCTATGGCAACTCATACACTTCAACCATCTAAATTATATGATTTAAAAAAACAAATTGGGACAAATTAAACAACAAAGAATGTAATTATATTGGAGAATATTTTTTTTAAAACCAAAATTATAAATGAAAGTGAAATTTTATTTCATTTTTGAAGACAAAAGTTTTTTTTCAGAATATAAAATAAATTATTTGATATTTTGAACCCAATTTATTGTTATTTTGAGGAGAAACATAAACAAAATATTCAGCTATTTTCATCATCAATAGTAAAAAAATGAAAAAAATGATGCAATATTTAAATAAAATATAATTTTTTTAACTTTATATGTGAATTTTAATATCTATAAAGATTTGACATTTATATTTATGACAGGAATGAGTCTGGTTTGCAGAATCACCTATTTTCTTAGCAATGAATATACAGCAAAAAAAATTATTTTCTTAATTTTTAATGTAATGAATTTAAATTTCACTCATTGACAATAATGAATCATATCATTTAATTATATTTTGAATTACAGTGATCTCTGGTGTTTTTTTTTTGTTTGTTTTATGTCCAAGTTCAAATATTACCATTTAGAATCATAAATCAAATAATGGTCTGAGTGGAATTTTATCAGGCATTCTTCAAATTCCACAAATGTGAACAAAGACAACTATACCTCAATATGGTCAGTAATAATTTTGAGCAAAATTACCATTCCACTAATCACTACTGCTTGCTGATTTTTAATTGGAGTCTGCTACAATTATGTAAAACAGTCCATATCATGTGTGATCGACAGCACTATCGTATGCTGTTATATATCGCTGGTCACAATGCGCTTTGCATCATTTCAGCTTTCAAATGATACCATCCGACTGGCTAGGCAAACAGACCAATATTCCCCCTAATAGGAAGGCTACTCCATTAACCATTTTGAGGTGAGTGGACTGGAGCAATGTAAAATGAAGTGTTTTTGCTCAAGAACACAATGTGCAGTCGGTCTGGGAATTGAAACCACGATCTCATGATTGTGAGTGCAGCATCCCTAACCACTAGGCAACACATCTTCACAAAACAGTCCATATGAATGACATAAAACAAAAATAATATATTTGGTATTTGGCTTTGCTGTCAATAAATGTTAAGCATATTTCACTACCATAAAACTATTAATAACAACATAAGTGTATGGGTGTGCATGTGTGTGTCACTTGGAACTCATGTGGTTTTGGGTTCAGTCCCACAGCGCAACACCTTGGCCAAATGTTTTCTAGTATAGTCCCGGCTGACCAATGCCTTGTGAGTGAATTTTGTAGATGGAAACTATGTGGAAGCCTGTTGTGTGTGTGTGTGTGTATATGTGTGTTTGTCCCCCCACCCCCTTCCCACAACTGCTTGAAAATTGGTGCTGGTTTGCTTACATTCCATAACTTAGCAGTCTAGCAAAGAGAGTAATATAATAAGTACTGGGGGTGATCTTTTTAATTAAAACTCTTTGAGGTATGCCCCAGCATGGCCACAGTTCAGATGACTGAAACAAATATAAGAAGATAAGAGATAAGATATGTTTGTTCTGTTTTTCTATGCTGGCATGGGTTAAATGAACAAATATTGTTGAATGCCCATCCTGTTGTCACTAACCCTTACTTGTTCTTCAAGTAAGGGAGTATTCATTCCACTTATTTTTGAAAGCACCAAGCTACCAGATGATTTGCTCACCAGGAAATGTCAATAGATGTCAGTGTCCATTGTTTAGCATGTTTTCAGGGCTAGTACGGAATGTAGACATACACACATGCACACTGGATTGCCAGAGTACACCAGTATCCTCTGAGTGAGGTTGCGATGATTCTTCATTCTTGTCAAGGACATGACTACTTCTCTGGTGTTGGTGCTACAATAAAATACACCCAGTACACTCTGTAAAGTGGTTGGTGTTAAGAAGGGCATCCAGCCGTAGAAACCATGCCATAAGCAAAATGTGTGAACAAGATGAGGACTTTTAACCCATCTAAAAGAGCAGTAACTCCAATAAGTGAAGGCACGTAGTTTAGTGGTTAGAGTATTCAGCTCACAATCATAAGGTCATGAGTTCGATTCCCAGCAGCGCATTGTATTCTTGAGCAAGACACTTTACTTCATGTTACTCCAGTCGACTCAGCTGGCAAAATTGAGTTGTACCTGAAATTCAGAAGGTCAGCCTCGTCACATTCTTGAGAACCACATTAAGGGTACGCATGTCTGTGGACTGCTCAGCCACTTGCACATTAATTTCATGAGCAGGCTGTTCTGTTGATTGGATCAAATGGAACCCTCATCGCCATAACCGACGAAGTGCCAGTTAACTCCAATAAGAACCAACTCAGACCAGAATGATCTGTCCAACCCACGCCAGAATAGAGAGTAGATGTAAGAATGATGATGATGATGATGATGATGATTGTCATTAACATTTAAAATTTTGTTTCTGTTTACTTTATAACTCAAGAAAGGTTAGACATTATTCACAGTTGTGTGCAATCTTAACAATCAAGAATTCTGGGAATCATATCTCATTCTGTCTTCAGTTGTTGTTAAGTATTATACTAAACTATAACACTTCAGGTCTTCCATAGTTGAATGGCTAGCGTCTTATGTTCACATTAAAGTTGTCATGTTTCAAAGATGAAGATTTAAACTTGTATTCAGATCAAAGTTCACATCAAACATTCACTAAATTATAATTGACATTTTTTTTTCTCAAGCCTTGTGAATTTATTTCTATTGCCTAAATTTCACAGTTATAGTGTCAGTCTTTTGCATTCTTTATCTGCCAATATAGCAGACATTTTCCCACCTATGTAGTTATCAATCATTGTTAATTCTATTTTGTATGGTTTTTTTTTTGCCTATATTTTTTTCCCCAATATGGTAACAAGCTGGTAGAATCATTAGCACATCGGATGTGCTTAGTGGCATTTCTTCCAGCTCTTTACACTCTGAGCTCAAATCCTGCCACGGTCAACTTTGCCTTTCATCCCTTCAGGGTTAATAAAATAAAGTACCAGCTGAATACTGGGGTCTGTGCAATTGACTGACCCCACCACACCCTTTAAAATTGCTGACCTTGGACCTTGCAATGGACTGATATTCCATTCAGGGGAATGTTGTGATCTTGGTCGCTTACACAGCTTGGAAACAAGGTAACTGACCTTACAAGTCCTAGGGTTTCATCATCATCATTTAACGTCTGTTTTCCATGCTGGCATGGGTTGGATGGTTCAAATGGAGCTGGCTAGCTGGAGTCATTAAGCTTCAGTCTGCTTTGGCAAGGTTTCTATGGCTGGATGCCCTTCCTAATGCCAACCACTTTACAGAGTGTACTGGGTGCTTTTTATGTGGCACCAGCACAGATGCTTTTTATGTGGCACCAAGGCCAGCAAGTTTGGGGGAGTGGGTAAGTCGATTACATTGACCCCCAGTGATCAACTGATACTTATTTTATCGACCCTGAAAGGATGAAAGATAAAGTTGATCTTGGAGGAATTTGAACTCAGAACTTAAAAACAGACGAAATGCCACTAAGCATTTTTGCCCAGTGTGCTAATGATTCTTTCAGCTCATCGCCTTACGTTTACCTTCCATATTAACACTACCAGAATCAAAGGTCCAGGCAAAGTAACACAGCTGCTAGAAAGGCTGTGAATGCTCAAGGACTTAACTTGATTGGCAGGAAGTAGTTTAATCAACAAAACCAAAAATGAAGTAATATCTGTTGTAAAAACATTGGCTGTCCATCAACTAAAAATAAAAGTGGCCATAGTCAAACTACATCATATGAGCCAAGATGGAGATGGAACAACTCAAGAGTTTTGGAACACATTTTTAAGAACAAACAAAAGAAAATCTACAAATTCCCAATGCACTACTCAAATTGTGATACAATCTTAACTTCACTGAGACAATTCTCCATAACAATATCAGTTATCGCATCTATTATCCTAAGATACAACTCCAGCTGCTTAGCAACAAAGAATAAAACATGGAACTACAAGATTTTCATGAATGAATAATTGCATATTTATTTTTAATACGTCAAGGCAGGTTCAGATGTAAAATATGCTGGTCGCTGTAGTGTGTGTCACAGAAGGAAAAAGACTTCTCTTTTTTATGATGACAGTGACTAGCATATTTCATGTCTGAACCTGCCTAGATGTATTAAGAATAAATATGCAAATATTTGTGGCAGATATCTCACTGTACATGGTGAAAATAATGATTTTATGCAAAATTTTCAGTTTGTAAAGGTGCGAGAAGCTGGAAGTGATCAGCCACGAGAGTACTTGAGCTACAATCTACTGAAGATGCTACCAATTCTTATAAAAAATACAGATAAAAGGCTAAAGATCCTTCCTGAGTCATATAGACTCTAGGGCCAGTTTACCGGTTTCCATGGCATATATATATATTCCCCACTGGATGGGATGCTAGTGTATCTCCGGATTACTCAGGTTTGCTATCTGAGTGGACTGGAGCAATGCGAAATGAAGTGTTTTGCTGAAAAACACAACGCATCGCCAGTCCAGGAATCGAAACCACAATCTAAGTCATGTGCCTCCACACCAGTTCTTATAGCAGAAGGAAAATTGACTCCAAATGGGAAATATGTTCATATTATGAACAGAAAGGTCATGGTACAAATTGTGTTGCCCACAATTTAGAAAGTGTATGCAGCATAAAACGCAGGTTCATGAGTAAAACAATTCACATAAATTGCAATGAAGGAAGTGTATATGATGCATTATGCAGCATGATATAAACAAAACAACAACCACAGCTATCTAATTAAGGTGTTATAACCCTAGATCATCACATCTATGAACGACTGACCAATGATATATGGTTTCAGTCAAATTCAAAACCAAACCTTTCAGCAACTTCATTGTTCACATTATTCCTGAGGATTACTGTGCTTTTAGAATACAACTCCAAAAGTGCTACATTGCCATTTATGGCAGAAGCAGGATACCAAACTTGATTTACAGGAATAAAAATAATGCATGGCTTCTTCAAATTAAGAGAACACAGTCTCGTTCTACTAACAATGTAAATGTATGTAGCTAATAAGAAAGGTATTAGAATAGATTCTTAGTACAATGGTCCTTCCTCCAACTTTCAAGCAATGATTGGAATGGTAAATAAAAACAATCCAGACATTTTCTTTATTCATACATATGTGTTGTGATGAGAAACAACAATTGCTGAAAATCAGGTCATTTTATTTGGTACAAATGATCAACTTCAGTATTTAATGTACAAATGTAAGTATGCCCTCTTTTATTGCAAAAGTGTAGGTTGCCAACCATCATTCAATGAATTTTATCATAAGGCACTTGGATTGGAAGCAACAATAATAATTTCATAGCATTCACTAGTATTCTAAGATATGAGTCTCTCTACTGCTTTCCAGATTGTTGATGGGCAACAAGAAAATCCAAGTGGTGAACCCACCCTTGATTTCCTGTTCAATAACCAGATCACCACTGAACTACTTTTGCATATATGCTTGTCAAGTCAGACCGCCGAGTAATGTCACAGCGACAATCATCATCATCCTCAGAGTAGTTGTCGGCATACCCAAACTTTCCTGGACCATATTCATCAACAATCAACATTGCATTAACCACTAAATGGAAAAAGGTGGAACACAACATGCCAATATGAAACTGTCCATTCGATCATCTGAGCATTTGATACGGGCTTAGTGGTAAGTCAAGTAAAACAGTTTAACATGATGACCTTTGATTCATATTTACATATCTATTGTTAGAATTAAACTTTTGAAACCATTCAGAGACAGTCCTGAAAATTAAATAGTCTTTCACTGCATGGAGCAATTCTCCTAACAAATCATCATTTTTCTAGTGGCTTACTTGAAAGAAAGGCAAATGTTATTGCTCTCCACAAAAATTCTATTTAGGTATTCTACTTGACTGTCTCCAGAAGTATGAGGATAAAATTGTTCTTGGATGGACAACATTGAGATCTTTGGAAAAAAAAGGTACAAATGTCTCAAGACATAAACTGGGACCCTTGGTCTGATTGAAGCTGGAAGTACCAAATGTAACATGATGATTTTAACTTAAAGACAGGAAATTTCTGTAGCAGCTCTCAAAGCTGAACATGCAACTACTGAGAGAATTCCTCTTTAATCACAAACAAGTAGAGGAATCAGTTAGATGACAGTGGAGGACATTTGTATCAACACTTGAATGGTTGTATGGACTTAATAATTTTGGTATGGTAGAATCAAGGTTCAATTCAAAGAATGCAATGCTTTCATTACAAGTTGCTTTTTTTTTAGCATCTTTCAAAGAAAATTACTGATCTGACATAGTGCTATTACTGAGTCACTCCAGGATAACACAATGGAAAAAATGGTCCCGGGTTCAGCCCCAATGCATGGCACCATGGGGAAGTGTCTTTTACTATAGCCTCAGGCCAACCAAAGCCTTGTGAGTGAATTTGGGAGAGGGAAACTGAAAGAAGCCCATCGTATATATATATATATATATATATACGCATTGAAAGTCAAAGCACCCAGAGTCCTGTGCTGGTGCTACATAAAAACCACTAGCGCAGAGAGTCATGTGTCGGTGGCACGTTAAAGCACCCAGCACACACTGTAAAGTAGTTGGCGTTAGGAAGGGCCTCCAGCTGTAGAAACCAAGCCAAATCAGACTGGAACCTGGTACAGCCCTCTGGCTTGCCAGCTCTGGTCAAACCGTCCAACCCATATCAGCATGGAAAATGGACGTTAAAGGATGATGATGATGATGATGATGATGATATATATATATATAAATTTATGGTTTTATACTTTATTCCAGTATACTGTCACAATGTTTTATATTTACTTACACAAAATCATACATTTCCCAGCAAAACTACTTCAAAATATTTTTCAATAAGTGTATGTTGAAACATAAAATTTCTTTTCCCATCAAATATACTCATAAAATATGGGTGCATCTTATGGAAAAGTGTGTCATATACATCAGCAAATATGTTATCTATAATGGAAACCATTTATTGGTATTTCAGATATATTTAATAATACACCTATTTCAAGTGGATAACTGCATAACAACTTGTTATGTAACCACTTGAAACCTACATACCATTAAATACACTTAGAATACTAATAATTGGTTTCTATCATTATTCAAATAATTTGGGACTTATCATCATCATCCTTATCATCGTTTTAGCATACAATTTTCCATGTTTGCATGGGTCAGACAGTGTTTATTGAGGCAGATTTTCTGCAGCCAGATGCCCTTCTTGTCACCAACTCTTACCTGTTTCCAAGTACAGCAATATTTCTCCATGGCCAGACATATTTTCACAGAATATTGGAAATGAATGACACTACTTGCATGACAGTGATACTCATTTACAACTATAACATGATGTCAAGACAAGGAAACACAGACATACACACACTCACACACAGGCTTCTTTAAGTTCCCATCTACCAAATTCATTCACAAGGCTTAGTTTGGCCTGGTATCAGGTAATATGTATTGCATTCAAATAAGCTACTAAGTGCATGCATGGCACACGTACGTGTGTGTGTGTGCATGCATATAGCCATCAGTGGAAATATTGATTTCAAGTCATGGAATTTTACCCATGCATTCCAATTCTTATTCCCAATCTTCATAGGTGGGTATGGTTACAAACTGATGAATATTATATTAGTTTTTCACAGCTGATATAAAGTCCAACTTGCCCTCTATTTCCATTTAACCCTTTTGTTACCATATTTCTACTGATATACCCTGCCTTTATTTTAATTAATTTTGAAAATAATGAAGAATTTAGTAAAGCAACTGTCATTATTAAGCTGGTGTTTGGAACATAAATTAAAACAACATTTTGGTGGAAGGCTTTAATTTAAACCAGGAAGTTTATATCATAGAACTAGGGGCGATCTTAGTTGAATTGGTATCAAAAGAGTTATGGTTAGTGTTAGTTACTTTGAACTCTAACACTTCTACCCCAACCCCAACAAAATCTGACCATTTATCATACTATATAAAAATCTATTCTGTTTTACTATTTCAGATTCTGTATTATCTGTGTTGAAAGCTTCTGATGTGTTTGAGACTCTACAGAATTCTCTCTATGTGACAACATACGATGCCCTGATGGCAATTGAACTACAAGATGAGGTTAATATGGTTTAGATTTAATATTTGTTACAATCTTCTCTCAATATTTGATCTCACATTTCCTCTTCTCTTTCTTTCATACACTACTATCCAAAAGTTTAAGATCACCTACAAAAGTTTGTTTTAAAGTGGAATTTTTTAGTTCAATGTCATCGATTTAGATAACTTTTTGGTATAAAAATATGAAATAACATATTGCATAAAGTTTGAGGTTTATTCCATATGAAATAACACTATTTATACATATTTTATATGCAAATAATCATATTTCTTGATGGCAAGCCTATTTGGGAATGTTGTCAAAATCAGTTTAGTGTTCAGTTTTTGGCTACATTTTGAATATTTACGCTCCTTATGTGCTGTCAGTTGAGATAACATCACTTAATGACTGCGTTAAATGTGTTATTGTTTTTTTCAGGTTCAATTATTAAAAATAAGTAAAGTTGGTAAGATTCCTAAAAATCAATCTAAATATGGGCAAACCAGTAATTTATCAGCTGAAAAGAGAAAAGCATTGTCATATTATGTAGTGACGGCTATGGTTTTCGAGATATAGCCAAAAAAGTTAAAGTTTCCTACACTGCCAACCACTCCGACATTTGTAAGATATAATGAAACAGGAAAAAATAACGACAGACCTCAGTCAGGTCGTCTAAAAGTGACTTTTAAATCACAGGATAAGTTCATCAGAGTCACCAGTCTTTGAAATGGGCGTCTGGCAGCAAATCAAATTGCTGCACAAGTAAGTGAAGCTGGTGAAGGTAATGCATATCTTACAACCATGAGGAGAAGACTCATTGCTGCCGGTCTAAATGGCTGTTGCGCTGCCAGAAAACCACTGCTTCAACCTGTGAATAAATGTAAGTGATTCATATGGGCCAGAAAACACCCAACTTGGACCATTGATCAATGGAGATGAGTCCTCTGGACTGATGAATCAAAGTTTGAAATCTTTGGATCCCGGGGTAGAGATTATGTGAGGCGAAGAATTGATGAATGGATGACTTCTGAGTGTATAATTCCAACTGTAAAGCATGGATAACGATCCTAAACGTACTTCTAAGCTATGCAAAATATATTTACAGAAGAAAATGGATGAAAAAAGTTGACTGTAATGAAATGGCCAGCCCAATCCCCCCATTGCAATCCCATCGAAATTGTGAGGAATGAATTGGATCGCAGAGTCAAAAAGCAACAACCAAGTAATACAGAAACCCTCTGCACACTCTTACAAGAGGAGTGGCAAAATATTAGCAGCGAATATTTGCTTTCATTGGTCGAAAGAATGTCCAGAGTATGCTTCACAGTGATCAAGGCTAAGGACGGATGTTTCGTTGAGTCTAAGATTTAAAGTTTTTTTCTGATTTTTCAGTTTTGTTTAGTTGTTGAGTTAATTATGTCATCCAATGAATGTAATCTATACATTTATAAAATATTTCTCCAGAATCTCTGTTATTTCTATTTTGTAGATGTTTTTTCAAAATAAGTTTAGGTGATCTTAAACTTTTGGATAGTAGTGTATATATATACACATATATGACAGGCTTCTTTCGATTTCCATCTACCAAATCCACTCACAAAGTTTTGGTCAGCTCAAGGCTATAGTAGAAGATACTTGCTCAAGGTGCCAAGCAGTGGGACTGAACCTGGAATTATGTAGTTGGAAAGCAAACTTCTTACCACATAACCATGCCTGTGCTTGTGAGGGGTAAAACTGAAAATTTTTTAATTTGGTTCATGTCAGAATATGAAGACAGTACAAGTGAGAAGTGTTAATAATCATCAAATGACTGCTCCCCTAGTTGTGAAATTAACGTCCAAGTGGCTGAGCATTCCACAGGCACGTGTACCCTTAACCTAGTTCTCAGGGAGTTTCAGCGTGACACAGAATGTGACAAGGCTGGCCCTTTGAATTACAGGTACAATTCATTTTGGCCAGCTGAGTGAACTGGAGCAATGTGAAATAAAGTGTCTTGCTCGAGGACACAATGTGCAGCCGGGAACCGAACTCACGACCTTATGATTGTGAGTCAAATACCCTGACCACTAAGCCAAGCGCCTTCATGCTCCCCTGGTATAACCTGAGTAAATTACTTGTACAGAAAGAATCTGAGTTTCCATACATGAATACTCATGTGACTCCATTATAATTCTGTTGGTTTAAACTATAGCATTGATAAAATAATAGTCAGTTGACAAAGTTTACACTTTTTACTTGTAGTGACTTTTAACTGAAAACTTAACTCTGTTTGACAAGGCCCTAATTGTAATTAGTTTGAATAAAAATTGAAAAACACTAATTGACTTTGGACTGGACTTTAAACACCACTAAAGGGAGTTTTTGTCTAGTAATTGCTTGAATAATCTCAGTTGATCAGTTATTCAACTGATTATATTTTCCCTCAGCCATATTGTTAATATTCTTAATCAACATTACTATATTCCTTCTATTTCTTTCTATATTAATCACTTTTAATCATAACAAATGAGTAGAATATTCTTTGCTGAAGAGGCCTAATGAAATTGAAACATGTCAGTTACTATATAAACGTTGGTTTTAAAGACTAAATCCACTCTAACTTTATTGTCTATAATGTTCAGAAATTTTAATCAGCTGATTGTATTGGGGTTATCTCCCTTGTATTTAGATTTTATATACCTCTTTGTCTACTTATTGCTTAGATAATTTCAGTTGACTGATGTTTTTCAATTCACTATATTTGTTCATTTGTTGGTTTTTACATGTTTTTTGTTTTCATACAAGCATGGGTTAGATGAGTTGGGGCATTGTTTTACTGTTGGATGCTCCTCTTGTTGATACGAGAAATGACAGACATCTATATCACATTTAGCTCAGTGATTTTTGGAGAAGTGGAGATGTAAACATACATCTACAATGGGCGGTAGCAATTAGCAGTGCATACGTCTTTCGTTCTGTTTGTTTCATTATATCATTTTTAATACATTTATTCGCAACACGCACGGTCCTATTTTTTAAAATGAATATATATATATGTATATATGTATCAGTATATGTAATTGGCTTGGTTGTTGCAGTATTAGTAAACTGTCCAAAAAGATAACAGTTTCTATCTAGGTCAGCACTGTGCTGTGTTCATGTCCAACGCACTTAACCATTTAGGTTTGTTTGCGTTTTGTCCACCTATGCACTTCTACATTAGTAGGAGCTGTATGTAATTAATGAGTGTTTTATTAGCTCATTGTGCTGAATATACTACCATGAGTATAATACAGAGAAGTGTGAACTCTATTTGGGTGACTTCTCCATAATATACTGTATGGAAGAAAAGTTTTCAGTGCTGTTTTAAGAGGTAAAATCATTAACCCTTTAGCGTTCGCATTATTCTGTCAAATGTAATGCTTATTTATTCACATCATTTTGATTTAATATGCATTATCTTGCAGTTTTGAGATTTTGATGAAGTAACTGTTAATTTTTAGAATGATATTGTAGGGTTGGTATGAGAGGCCAGATCTGGCCAGTTTGAACATAAAACAGGTAGTGTATTTTGGCTGGATATGGCCAATTTAAATGCTAATGGGTTAATGTCTACTTTTCCATGCCTGCATGGTTCAGATGAGAGTACCTTGGGGAAGAGCTTTTATAGTCAGATGCCCTTCCTGTCACCAAACCCATTTGTTTCCAAGTGAGGTAATAATCACTCAGTCAGTTGAACAACAAATAACCTGGCCATGTTTATGCCTGGAACTGGAAACAAATGGTACCATCTGAATGAGCATTTTGTTTACAAAGATCATGCAACATATTGAGTCAAGTTAAGAAACCCGGGTATGCTTTTGTGGTGGACTGCAATCAAGAGACACCACTGTCATGGAGACTTTATTTACAAACCAGCAAACGAGGGAAATATGAACTCACTTACACATACATATTGTTATAAAGTTTGAGCTATATTAATAATTTTGTTTCTTGTAGTGAAAACTGCATGTGTGTCCACACTTTATTTGTTTTGTCTCTCTGCTTATTGTTTAATTGGTCACAAGCATATGCTATTTTAACGAAGCGAAGATAGAATGAAAGCTGAATCAACTGGTTGAATAGGCTGCATGTAAGAAAGGAAAGAACTCGATTCGGATCTTCGCCTTAAATAAAATTTGTTTTGTACCAACCATACTAGAGGATCGTCTTTGAGTAAGCTTTGTTTTAGGAGCTGCCCTTCATCCCCATGTGTCAAAGCTGCACATGGGGTAGAGAGAGAGAGAAGAAGCGAATACATCGGTCTCGTTACTAAGGTTAATGGCAACTGTCTCGCCAAGCTGCTGGGAATGAAATTCCCACGCTCGCATCCCTGTCTCTGTGCATGCTCACCTAGTAAGCAAAGGGAGACTACCAGTAGAGCCATGCTACACTATCAAGAAGCATTGAATTCAGCTGAGTCCTGAGCTTTTTATTCATTAATATGTGATCCCAAAACTTAAGGGAGTGAGCTGGCAGAATTGTTAGCACATCAGGCAAAATGCTTTCATCCATCTTTACATTCTGAGTTCAAATTCCACCGAGGTCAACTATACATTTCATCCTTTCAGGGTCGATAAAATAAGTACCATAGTCAAGTGCTGGGGTCGATGTAATCGACTTATCCCCTCCTCCGAAATTGCTGGCCTTGTGCCAAAATTTGAAACCACTATATGATCCCAAAACTCAGTTGTTTTGCAAGTCCTAGTTATATAAATAATAATTTTATTTCATTGGAACATTACTAAAATTATTATTATAAAGTCTGAGCAATAATAGTTTTATTTTGTTAAATTTCATGTAGAGAAAACCTCATGTGTTTGCACCTTTTTAACTGCTTCTCCCACCCTCCAACCCCCACCTTTAATAAAGACGTACTTGATTTACTCCCCTGGCAACTCATTACCAACATTTCCTGGTTGAGTGTGTGTGTGTGTATAATGCTTACATATATAGATATGAAATATACTGGGGGAGTGTATGAAGACATCACTTTCTCCTTGATGTTGTATCCTCTTAGCTCCTTTTTTCCAGTTAGCTAGAAACCCCCACTTTCCCTTTCATCCCCTTCTTGCAGGTACTTGCCCCTGAAGGTTTGTGGGACTGTAGGAAATTGTAATTCATTGAAATAGTAATTATTTGTTTAATTGGACATGTACGGGAGCCCTCTGCCAGCTGGCAAGTGTTCACTCAATTTTTTTCCTTTCAGATGCTGACCACAGTACCCCAACTACCATCCAACTTTTCCTATCAGGTCCACAACTTTAGAACTGCCATAATCAATATTGATTTAATGAAAGGTAGATCTGGTGAGATTATTGAAATTCTAAGGTAGAGACATGTGCTGTGTGCAAGAAGTAAGATGGAAGAGGGCCTCAGCCAGACTCCTCGTGGGAAAGGAACAAAGGTACAAATTCTTTTGGGTAGACAGCAGTGATGGAATGGGTGGTGTAGGCAAACCTTTGGCAGAGAAATGGGATGATAAATTAACTGAGGTAATTGGAGCCTGTGATAGGATAGTTACACTGAAGCTAATGTTGGATAAAGCACCAGCAACATCTTTGCATATGCTCTACAATCTGGACTGGCAGATAAACAGAAGGACCAATTTTACAACCCCCTTTGGCAGAATATCTCGACAATGACATTATCTTGGCTGATGACTTCAATGGACATGTTGGACAGCACCCCATTGGATTACATGGAGGTTACAGATTTGGTTCTAGAAATGAGGGGAGAACAAGGTAGCTGGAGTTCTGTAATGCAATTGAGTTGATGATCTGCAACACTAACTCTAGGGAACCAACCAGCCACCTGATCACCTATCAGTATGGTCAACATGAAGAATGTACAACCCAATATAGGTTAGTAACTTCAGAAAATGGAGACATACAGCATGAAGGACAACTGGATATATGTTTTTCCATACATCATCCTGTGATCCACCAGGTCATGTCATTATGATGTTTCTTGAGGTAATTAGGTGTTTCGGGTCTTTCAACATCAGACACTCACCCAGGTGACCCATCTGGGATTGATCAAGCCCCAGTTAACACTACAGCTTTCAGGGCTTGCATGTCCTGATCCACAGGCAACCTACTGCTTCCACAGCCAACTTGATGGCTGGCAAGCCCTCTGCATCCCACCTTGCTGGCCATCCATCACTTTGGTATAACTCCACAAGCTCAAAATATTTCCTCAACGTGGTTCTCCTAGGGAATGGAAAGTTCAACAGAACCATCTGCTTGGATGCTTCTCAAATCAGCACCATATCCAGCCTTAGTGATGTTGAGGTAATAGTTTCTCGCAACTTCAGCTGCTTCCCCAGGTCAACTTTCTGCTCCCAATCTTTTCCCATTGCAAGTAGGCCTGACAAAGGTGATAAACATCTTTATTAGGGCAGAGAAGCATACAATAGCTAATCCCATGTTTGAATCCTGGGTAAACGAAGTTGGAAAAAAGTGTTTGATTTCTCACCAGCTCTTTCATTTTCCCTACGTTTGTCTTTTTCTATCTCATTACTTTTCCTTCTCTCTCTTAGTCTTCTTCTTTGCTCTTCCATTCACAATAATTCAGTCAATCCTGGGTCGTACACACAATCTCAAACATATATAAGATACATGCACACACACACATACATGCACACATATGCATGACCTGTTGCATATTGCGTGCTTGTAAATTGAGACAAGTCCATATATATCATAACTGAAATAATATCCTAAGTTTTATGATATTATTTCATTGACATCCTTAGCCAGCTAGTAATGGTGAAAACAACCAATTCAACTTTCTATTGTCTGATTGTAACCTTACCTCGTATGTGGGGCTCTGGAAACGTACATTAAGAAATATATAAATTTAACTGATACATTGTTTCATAAACAAGTTCTGGCGTGTTTTGACATAAGATTTATTTCAGTTGTAACTAACAAACGAAAATAATAATAAGAAAAAGAATTTCTATTTTAATAATAATAGTCTCAGATAACATTTCACATTAACATTTGTATGTTGTTGGGGTGAGAAGGAATCTCACGTTTCAGACTGGACAAAGAGTCAAACCCAAAGAGGAATATCTCAGCAATTGAAAATATATATTTTCCTTCAGAGAAAGTCAATTCCAAAATATCAAATTTCTCTTATGCCCAAGGCTTACCAAAACTCCGAAACTTCAAACGAAACGAGATAATGTTAAAAGGAAAGAACAAATATTTATAATCTAGTAGGCATATAAGTGAAATGCTAATCTTTCATCTTTTACTTGTTTCAGTCATTTGACTGGCCATGCTGGGGTACCACCTTGAAGGGTTTTTGTTGATTGAATCGACCCCAGGACTTGATTTGATTTTTTAAGCCTAGTACTTATTCTAGCGGTCTTTTTTGCCGAACTGCTAAGTTACAGGGATATAAACACACCAACACCGGTTGTCAAGCAGTGGTGGGGAACAAACACAGACACAAATACACACACACATATATGTATATATATATATATATATATATATTATATGACGGGCTTCTTTCAGTTTCTGTCTACCAAATCCACTCACAAGGCTTTGGTCGGCCCGCAGTGGGACTGAACCCGGAACCATGTGGTTGGAAAGCAAGCTCCTTACCACACGGCCATGTCTGTGCCTATACTATCATTGTTGTTATCAGATAACATTTCAAGTAGGTTTAATTGCGTATTTCACTTGAATAGATTGATCATTCTCTGTTTGTTTATGTATTTTATTGTTTGCTCAAAGTATCAGGAAAGGATTTTCTCTTCTATCATTAACGGTGGTGACGGTGACAGTGATTTCTTTTATTTGCCACCAGGGGAAGGATACAAAGACGGATGTAAAGTGAAACAAAAATAAAATCAGGAAATATAGTTAAACATGGTATAGAGCCTTAACAAAAACATTATGATGATGATGATAATGCAATCCTTCTGATACAGGAGGACCTCTAAAGCCAATCGAAGAATTTTACCATCCGAGCTCTCCTTGAACACCAAGGGTAAATTCAATCTGTATTTGTTGTTCTCCAACTTACAGGGTTATACCTAGATTGTTCCCATTCACTCTTGCCATTTTCACCACTCTCATCCACTTTTCAAAAAATCCACTCAAGGACAGCACCCCACTCTCTACTTTCACTTTCCTTTTAGAGTGAAACTTGCAAAAGTCAATGAGGGCCTTACCAAAAGAGGAAAGTCTCTCATTTCTTTCAACTTTGTCCTCCACATAACTTCTTTCACTATAGCTACCAAACAGAGGAAAATTGCCTTCCTTGCCCAGTTAAAGGAGGCTGGCAGAGCAATTATCACAATGGACTGGGCTGATGGCCAGATCCGTCCCACATGCAACAGTAGCTGTTTGATATAACTCCATGAGTCTGCAATGCCAGAGCTCTAAACAAGTGCATGCAGGATGCTTTTGTTGCTCTGCGCACATTTCAAACAGGTCCATCTGTAACTAGAGTTTATCTCAAACTGGTAGCACTGCCAGACCAAGAACTTCTGAAAATGATCCATGGTAGTCCCTGATCCGAAAGTCCTCAAGAGCAGACTAACCAGTTTGTTTCCGTTGCCCCCGAGTTTCCCTGAGAACATTATCTCTCTTCCATGCCAGTATTCCTCTATAGATTGCTAGAATGTGACATCCACTGATCCCATTGCCCAACTTATAGGAGGTGAATGCCTGGCAACATTCGAGATGCCAGACATCTATCTCAGCCTTTGCTTCACTCAAGATTGCAGTTCCATTTCAAAGAGATGAGCAGCAGAAAAACTTGCCTCATGAACAGTTCCTACACCCCTTCACCATTTAGGAATCTCTGCAGGTAGTGCAGCCCCAGTGCATGACTGCATCAGCAACCATGACATGCTTAACTCACTATTAGAGGATACTGACTGCAGATGGGGCCACCTGGTAAGTGGAATGTGTCCATTCCACCAGAAATTGAATAATAGACATTCTAATTTGCTCATGCGGTAATTGGGGCAAGGCATGGTAGGTGGTAAATAATAACAGAGGCAATGTAAGCGTCATCACTCCTGGCCAACCTTTCATGGATAGCTTCCATTTTGGCCCACTTCTGGGTGAAACTGGCTGTCCTATTTGTTACCATTTCAGTTCCAATCCACTTGAAACTGTTTAACTAGTCTGTCAGTCCAGCTCCCACAACACTGTCCAGTAGGACAGACATGCCTCTCCAGGTACTAAGCTGCAAGCCCACTGACTTGTCTGGGTTGATCTTGGCCATGTCATCTTTTAGAATGGTGCTGACCACCTCCATTCAGTGGCATTTGCTACCATGATGGTGATTACATCCTCATATGCCAACGTGGCCCTCTTGAGTCCCTGTTCAAAAGAGATGCTCCTCAAGTGTTCCAACTTCCACAGCAGTGACTCAAAAGCCAGAACATATAGAAGAGGTGAGAGGGAGCAGCTCTGCTGAACCAAGCTTGTGATGTGAAGCAGTTCTGACAGGTGGCCATTTACTTTGACTTTGCATTGCAGTGAGCCACAGCCCCTGAAAATGGGTCCAAACCCAATTGCTTTTGTACAACTTCCAAGTAACAATGGTCATCTCTATCAAAGGTTTCTGACTGATACAAATTGAAAAGGGCTCAACTAAAAGCATCTTTATTTCCAAACTTCTCTATGATGTTATCACAAAAAGTGAAGGGTGTTGTGGATGGATCCTTTCAGGATTGCACACATTTTTACTTCCCCAACCAGACCAATGATGACAAAGTTATGGGCTGATAGTTGTCTACTATATATCCTTTGTCAGCATCCTTTCTCAGCAGCATTTACACTTCCTGGACCACAACACTATAAATTTTCCATTTAGCTGCCAGTTGCAGTAAACATTTGACAAGAGGCCACCAAACAAGTCTGGTATGAATTCGTAAAGCTCCAAGGGTGATCCATCGAAACCAGATAATTTGCAACTTGCACAACTGTTCATCTCCCACTGTATTTCAGTGGCTGTTATCAGCTTTACACAATCATCATCTTAATCCTTTAAACCTATGTATTCTGTCAAAAGCTCTGGTAGGCCGTCTCTGACCCATCACCTACCTTGAACAGTTGAATAAAGTGCTGCAGGAAAACTTCATATATTTGCTCAGAACTGAGGACCATGCACTCATCTTAATCTGTCAAAGACCAGATTGTAGCTTTGTTGTCATGTTGCACCTCCTTTCAAATCCATGCTGACTCCTCCTGACCTCATAGATCTTCTCCACACTTACTATCTGCTCATACTGCACTATAGAGGTGACAACTAACCATTTTTATTCTTGGATACTGTTTCTGGCCAAAACATTTATCTTTCAGAACTGGGATGATTCTGAAGACCTGTTGTTACTTTTCCTTTCAACACTCTCCCATCTTTTTCTCTTCTCCAACTTTAATTCTGTTGCAAGGCGAAGTGTATGAATGTGAAGCTGAGCAGAATAGTTGATTAGCAGAATTATCTGAGGAGCATCAGAATTAGCAGAATTATCATAGGATCATCAGACAAGATGGTTTATATAATTTAGTTACACATCTTTATGTTCTGAGTTCAAATCATGCAGAGGTCAACTTTACTTTTCATCTTTCTGGAATCAATAAAATGATGTATCAATTTACTATTGGGGTTCAATATAATCGACTTACTTTTACCTGTGCCAGGTGTCTAGCTTTGTACCTATGTTAGAAATTATTATTGGGAAGGGAACTTTCACAATGCAGTGATATTTCTCTATGATTAGTTAGGGTGTGAAGAGCTCATTTCCTTGTTCTATGAAAAATGAAAAATAATATCATAATAATGTTCCACACAATTAATTTCATTTAACTTTTAGTGAGAGAATATTTATTGAGAGCTTTTAAGTGAGAGCGTTTAAGTGAGCTTTTGAGAAGCATGTGTAATGAAAATATCAGAAGGCATTTTTTATACAAAATATTTAATTTATTAAAGGATAACAAGAGCTTACAAGTAATATGAGCGTAGCTGGTGTATGTGCATGAGTCAGAGAAAGCTTTGTGACTTCAGTTGGATGTCATTATAAGCTAACAGAAACTGAGCTAGCAAAAACGAAAATATACTGCTCATGATATGGCCAGAGTTGTTGGCTGATTTAATTCAGATCTAGCAATGCAAAGTTGAAAAGAAACATCACATGAAAAACACTTCTTCAAACTTCCAAATACAAAATCTTTGAATAAATGGAAGTGCCATTCATCAAAACTGTCAATTGATGCATTACTTATTAACTTACCTACAAATTCATCAATCAGCCTGAACAAATTGTCTAATTTTCAAGCCCTGACAAGTTCTAATTAGCAATTCTTCAACAGCACAAAGTAATGCCACCAACATCTTGTTTTGGTATACATAACAAAAGGTTTTAGTGGGTCTGGTCATTAACTCATTGCTGGTAGTACTCAGTGAAGGTGTGTGGCTTAGTGGTGAAGGTACTCAGCTCACAATCGTAAGGTAGTGAGCTCAATACCCGACGGCGTATTGTGTCCTTGAGCAAGATACTTTATTTCAAATTGCTCCAGTTCACTCAGCTGGCAAAAATGAGTTGCACCTGTATTTCAAAGGGTCAGCCATGTCACATTCATTGTGTCACACTGAATCTCCCTGAGAAATACATTAAGGGTATGCATGTCTGTGGAGTGCTCAGCCACTTGCACATTAATTTCACAAGCAGGCTAGAACCCTCATCATCATAACCGATGGAGTCCCAGTGCTAGTGATAGTACACAATATTTAATAGGTTGCATGTGAAGGTGAGAACCACTACAGTAATATCTACATAAATTTATATAAATTTCCATATTTTTTATTACTCAGAACATTTGCATTTACATTTGTACAACAATTGTTTAAATAAAATAGCATACATGACATATTTATTGTGATAGTTAAGTCTTTATTGCGTAATATATTTTAGTTATTTATATGAAAATCATTCATAGTTATTAAAGTCAAAATAAGTAGAAAGAGTGAGAACACCTTATCATAAAACTAAGTTCTGTGTAGCACCTGAGGTTCTTCCATTTGGGAATTCAATATCCCAGTTCTTTTATAAGATTTAACCAAGCTTCTAAAAACTTTGGCAGAACTATTTGGTTGGAAAATTCACAAAATTTACTTTCAAGTCTACTGCTTATTTCGTTTCACACCAACCAATCTGAATGGCTGAACCATGTTCATGTAAGCATTAATTTCTCACTGTGAGATGATTGAAAATTATGCCAAGTTTTGATCCAGCTCATTCAAGGTAATTAAACCATTCATTGTCATACTGTGCCAGCTCGCCACCCTTTTCTCCCTTTTCATAATAGTTCTTCTTTTGCAATCTCACCTCTCTTCTATCCTCTCTGTTCATTACATTGCCCAGTACAAACGAAGACAGTGCAGAACAGTGGGGATCCCTTTTGTTTCGCTGGGTACAAGTGTCAGTGTCATGATAAAAGTACCCAGTTCACTCTGTAAAGTGGTGACAAGAGAAGATGCTAGGATTGAGAAGACACTGAGTTTTGTCTTGTTTATAACACGATAACCTCTATGATGCTGGTGCCATTAGTATAATCTGTAAAGTAATTCATTTTTGGAACAGTGGATCTTCAAGCACATAAAGCTATAAATAATAACATGCAAAAATGGGGTCAAAAATCCCTTTTGGACAGAAGCCAGAGGCTACTTGCTCACTCAGACCTTGATGATTCATCTAACTCATGCCGGCATGGAAAGGGGATATGAAATAATATATATACACACTTGACCGTCCAACCCATGCTTGCATGGAAATGGATGTTAAAAGATGATGATGATGATGATGATGATGATGACGATGACGATGATTGGACAAACGAAAGAGGCACTCAACACTTTTAATAAGAGTTACATGTATTATTATTTAAAACCGGTTATCAGAGCCTGAATGAGCTAGGTTTCTGTAAGAAACCTGTGAAACTCTAAGTCCCATGGAGCCGAATCAAACTGTTTTAACCCTTTAGCATTTAAACCAGCCATATCTGGCCAAAATTACCTCACTTGGAAACAAATGGTGTTGGTGACAGGAAGGGCATCTGACTGTAAAAACTCTTCCCCTAGGTACTCTCATCTGAAAACCATGCAGGCATGGAAAAGTAGACATTAACCCTTTAGCATTTAAATTGGTCATATCCAGCTAAAATATTCTACTTGTTTTATGTTCAAACTGGTCATATCTGGCTTCTCACACCAACCCTACAATATCAATCTAAAAAAGTAACAGTTACCTCATCAAAATCTCAAAGCTACAAGATAATGCATGATTAATTCAAAATAATGTGAATGCTAATGTGAATGCTATAAATATATCATGGTCTCACTGTATCACAGTATCAAGGTATCATGGTATCGACCAAATTATTGGGTGTTGTTATACATCGCTGGTCACAATGCACTTTGCATTGTTTTAGCTTTTCGAATGATGCCACCTCACTGGCTAGGTATGCAGGCCACACACACACACATATATACATTTATGTACGTGTAATATGTGCATATATGTATATGTGTATACATATATTAAAAGAGAGAGATAGGAAAAAATAAGAAAAATATTTTGTTTAGATGTAAAAAAAGAATTTTAATATATTATACATTAACAGTAAGGTGGCGAGCTGGAAGAATCGTTAGCACGCTGGGAAAAATGCTTAGCGGCAATTTTCCCGACTTTACGTTCTGAGTTCAAATGCCGCCGAGGTCGACTTTGCCTTTCA
>JAOPUL010000001.1:144177221-144187362 GCA_027564515.1 Octopus rubescens | reverse complement strand
AGAGAGAGAGAGAGAGAGAGAGAGAGAGATAGAGAGAGAGAGAGAGAGAGAGAGAGAGAGAGAGAGAGAGAGAGAGATTAAAAAATATTCATTTTCATTTCCTAAACTTGTGTGAAAGCAAGAAATGGATTACCAAGATAATATTTATTGTGTACTTGTGGGTGGTGGTAGTGGTGGTGGTAGTGGTGGTGGTGGTGGTAGTAGTGGTTGTGATACACCCTCTTTCTCTAGTTTTCCTTTGCTCTTATATTTGTATCAGTGAATTATGAATTATTTTGTTATTAAAATGCAAATTTATTGTTAAATTATTAAAGTTTCTCATTAGTAATAACTGTTAAATTTCTAAACATATAGGACAGTCTAATCACTGCATATTTAATATTTATCCCTCCTGTGTCATGATGCAAAATAATTGAACATTCTATGTAAGATAAATTGTTAACTAAAAATATTCTAAAAAACAAGCAGCTTCATTGTAATAGTAGAAAAGGAATTGATTCATAACTACAATTTATAACATTTAATCTAACATAATCCCAGGCCAACCAAAGCCTTGTGAGTGGATTTGGTAGATGGAAACTAAAAGACGTTTGTCATGTGTGTGTGTTTCTGTTTCCAAGTCTTTATATCATGTCATTGTTGTAAATGAGTGTTACTGTTGTTTAGCTGTTTCCAGTCTTTCATGAAAAACATGTCTGGCCATGGGGAAATATTACCTTGCTTGGAAATAGGTGAAGGTTGGTGACAGGAAGGACATCCAGTCACGGAAAAATCTGCTTCAACAAATTCAATCTGATCCATGCAAGCATAGAAAAGTGAACGTTAAAAATGTCAACAAATTTACCAAAAGTATTATTATTATTATTTAAGGCATTTCTTCCAACTTTACGTTCTGAGTTCAAATGCCGCCGAAGTCGACTTTGCCTTTCATCCTTTCGGGGTCGATGGAATAAATACCAGTTGAGTACTGGGGTCCATTGAATCGACTATCCCCCATCCCTGAATATTTCAGGCCTTTGTGCCCAGTATAGAAAGGATTATTATTATTATTATTCATGGTGCAAGACAGCTAGCTGACAGAATTGGTTAGAATATCAGACAAAATGATTTGTGTTATTTGCTCCAGCTCTTTTATGTTCTGTGTTCAAATCCTACCGAGGGAAACTTTGTCTTTCATCCTTTCAGGGTTGATAAAATAAAGTGCTAGTTGAGTACTTTAATGACTGGTCTTGTATCTAAATTAGAAACAAATATTACAAATGGTGCAAGTTGACAGAATTGGTCAGTGTGTTAGTACCAGTCAAGTACGAGGGTTGACGTAATCTATCAACCCCCACTCCCTTCAAAACTGCTGGCCTTATACCTAAATCAGAAACAATTATTATATATGGTGGACTGGTAGTAGTGGTAGAGCTTGGGACAGAATCAATAGAGCATCAGACATAATGATTTGGTGTATTTAGTTGCAACCATCTTGATGAGATTGAATCCTACCAAGGTCAAGTTTCTTTCATCCTTCGATGATCAATGAATTCCGTACCAATCAAATATGGAGGTGTGTGTGTGTGTGTGTGTGTGTGTGTGTGGGGGAATCGTCATCATCATTTAATGTCCGTTTTCCATGCTAGCATGGGTTGGACGGTTTGACAGAAGCTGGAGAGCTGTACCAGGCTCCAATTGTCTGTTTTGGCATGGTTTCTATGGCTGGATGCCTTTCTTAATGCCAACCACTTTACAGAGTGTTCTGGGTGCCTTTTACATGCACCGGCATAGGTGTTTTTTTATGTGGTATCAGCACATTTTACATGGCACCTGCACAGGTGCATTTTACGTGGCCCTGCACAGGTGCTTTTTACGTGGCACCGGCACAAGTGCTTTGTACATAGCACTGGCACAGGATTATTCTCCTCTCCCCAATCTCTGTCCTTATGCCAATGTTAGATATCACTTTGAATCATCATTTGAAGTGGGTAACTTATAAGATGAAAAGTGAACCTGACAAGAAACTAATTCTAATTCCTGTATACAATTAATGCCTTTGGGAAGAGTATAGCCATCACAGCTTCAGCTTCTTTTCCTATATATATAAGAGATATCATGCCTGTGTACAAGGAATCTTTATTAAATAAATCTGGGTTTTTATTCACCTTAATAGAAGTGAATAATAATCCAGATGTATTATTAACTAAAGGATTTTAACTTCAATCAGAATCAAGCATTTTAACTTCAATCAGAATCAAGCATTTTACATGTGAAAATTCTTTGCAGTCAATTTTTTCTTTTAATCATAAATGATTCGAATGTGCATAGAACTGCAGCTGTTTTTTCCAGAAGAGCTGAACCCAACAAAGAAAGAAAGAAGCCTTAAAGATTCCCACCATATAGATAAAGGTTTAATATTATACAGTATTATATATTTATACATACACATTAAAGGCACTTGTGCCGGTGACACGTTAAAAACACTCGTACCAGTGACAGGTTAAAAACACTCATACCAGTGACACGTTAAAGGCACCCAATACACTCTGTGGAGTGGTTGATGGTGCAGCTCTCCGGCTTGCCAGTCTTCAGTCAAAACGTCTAACCCATGCCAGCATGGAAAATGGATGTTAAATGATGATGATGATGATTAACTTCTTACATGCTAACAAAGAGACCCATATGCAGTCATTCAACCTGTAAGTAATAGCAGCTAAATCAACCTCAAATCTCACACAACCATCTGAAGGTCACATTGAGCATTGAAGTCCCCAATATAGAAAAAAAAAGATGTGATGGTTGTGGCTATAATGTCTTTAATTGTAGGTCTACTGAATCAGGGCAACCAATGGTTAAACAACAACAGCAACAACTACTACTACTACTACTACTACTACTACTACTACTACTACTACTAACACTATCATCACCACCACTGCTACTGCCAACCTCACTGCCATCAACTATAACTGCCAACACCACCTGTGGCATTAGTAATTATTTTATCAATATTTTTCCATTATATCTAATTTCTTGGGTTTCAATCTTTCATTGTCATTGCTTCTACCAATCCTGCAACACAGTGTTTTCTATGATTTGGATCTTTGAAGAATTCATAATAGCAGTTCCAGAATTCTGTGAATCCTCATTCACCTGTTGAATTCTCAGGTTAGTAGTTTTCCCATCAATACTTAGCCTACAAGAAAGACAGGAAAAACCTCCATGACAACACTAACTGAAGATAATACATCACTTTCTAGTCTGACTTTCCATTCAAAGTTAGCTGATACATGATAGCAGTTCCAGCCTTTTCCAATTTTAAACATCCACAATTCCAATCCATATTGTAAGTCAGAAGAGTCCTTCATTCTATCAGTGTTCAAAAGTAGTTTGTATGTTTGATGTCAGCAGTAAAATGGTAATTTCTATGTAGTTTGTCTTCTGTAGTACTTAAGAAATCCCTATCTCAGAACGTTTCTCTTTGAGATTCTACTTGACAGATCATGGTAATAACAGTTAAATGGAACACAACTATGAAAGTATTAGAATATACTCTAAAGGAATCTTACTCTCTGACATTAAAAACCATAACTTTCTTGACAAAATAGAATCAACAAAAAATAGTTTATGTGAGAAACTCAAGAAATATTAGATACTAACACACCAATATTTACTTTATTTTATGTTTCATTTATAAACGTATTTATTCTGTTGAAAGTAGAACAAGTATCATTTAGTAAACTGTTGTTTTCAGAATTGGAACTCTTCAGAAATTTCTTATAACAAGAAGTTAAAATATCTATAATTTTCAACCATTTTCTCCATGTAGCAATTCTAAATGTAAACATCACATTATTAGTTAATAGCAAAACATAAAGAAATAAAATAAAATAAAATAAACAAGCAATTGAAACAGAACAATGAGTTCAACCTATCAATCATCACCTTCATTTTTATTTTAAGTGTTTGTTTTCTAAACAGGCAGTAAAGCTTTAGTATTCTAAAGCAGATATTTGTTTCATATTAAAAACAGTTTGGGAGGTATTTTACTTCACAAATGAATGTTCCACTAAACTCACTGCAATATAAGTTAATGCCAGAATAAGTTGAGTATCAGACAAGATGCTCTGCAGTAGTTAGTTATTTAATTACATTTCAAGTTCAAGTTTCAAGAGGGTTTATCTCTCCATTGTCAATAAAGTATGAACCAGTAATGTAATGAAATCAGTTATGTTAACTATACATAAAAAGCACTGGTGCTGGTGCCACATAAAAAACAGTCAGTACACTCTGTAAAGTGGTTGGCATTAGGAAGGGAATCTAATCATAGAGACCATGCCAAAACAGACAATTGGAGCCTGGTGCAGCTCTCCAGTTTGCCAGCTCTTTGTCAAACTGTCCAACCCATACCAGCATGGAAAACAGATGTTAAATGATGATGATGAATTTACATGAGTTAACTACAGAATATTATAAACCATTTGATAAATCTTTCCACCCAATTCTTATCATATATGTTGATACATATCCACATAAATTAAATTTCATAACCAATACCAGTTCTATCTAGTGTTCAGTTAAACCTATTTTGTGGGAGGAGTCTACCTTTGTCAAACCCATTTTACCGCAACAAATGTTCTCACACACTATGATTTTTATTGTCATCTTTTTCTTATTGAAAATAATCATCTTTTTTTTTCAGATGATTCTGAAGCCTATCTAAATTATTATTATTATTGCTATTATTATTATTAAGGTAAGCCAACAAAATAATGTCACACATTTACTGTTTTGGCTATATACTTTGATTAGCGATAGATCTATAACTTTTATAATGTAACTAGTCTGAGATTACAGCTCTAAAATTCATTATATTATTGGTGTGACTGAAGTTTATGGACCTATAAAGAATAATAAAAAATAAAAATCTCCAAAAATATATACTCTGTTTTGTGAGTTTCATGTTAATAAACTTAGAAAACAGATTTTTTAGAGGAGAAGAAATCAGATGTGGCGTTTTTACTATTGTTAAAAATATTAGTGGTGTAAATGAAGTTGATTGGCTCCAATCAGGAATTGCAAGGGTGGCGGTGAAAGTGGGCCATGGAATTGGTTCGTTGGGAGAATAAGTACAATCATAGAAAGCTGATAAATCAATCGATATTGTTATTCAAGGATAAGCAACACAAGTAATAATAGCTACATCAGCTAGAGTTTCTGTTACATCCCTGCTATCACTATGTATGTGATATCCAAACACCAACAGCAATAATGGTAGCAGTGGTAGTAGCAGCAGCAGCAGAAGTAGTAATTTTCTTGACCTACACTTACAAGATTATAGTCAGATGTAAATCTATACAATTGGAATGAATGCCAATATATTTTATAAGTTGAACATTTCTGGAGACTGATTGTTACACACACACACACACACACACACACACACACATTCTGTCTGTCTGTCTCTCTCTGAGGCACCCTATCATTACCTTCTTCTTTTTGGCACCCAATCACTGCCATCTTTTCTTCTTCCCAGCTACTCCCTCCCACCTTTATATAATGTGGAGTAGCAGTAGTGGGACTCGAAACTGAGTTGCCACGTTATGGAGTTTAAGCCATGACATCACTCAACCCAGTTCATGTGAAAGGCTGAGATATTGACTAATCAGTGGCCAGTTTTCACGTAACAGATCATTCGAGATCCTTCTAGAATTTTCTCAATACAAGTGTTATAAATAGGGTTTGTTTGAGCACTAACTTTCAGTGTGTGCCAAACTGTGGTCTGCTTCACACACTCCCTTGCTGTTGACATAGTTGTTTTAATGACTCCATACTCAACCTGGATATGTGTTATATCTGACTGATATAAATCAATGTTTACAGATTCTAATGTTTAATGAAACTCCAGTAACAAGCCTTTGTATCAAGCTTAGCATGCATGTTACAATATGTTTCTTACAGTTGTAATAACTTGATATGAAGATTGTTATAACGCTTGACCAACTTGAAATATGACTTGTGCGGCATAACTAAAATATTAATTGTTTGTATGGTGTTGTTGCCTCATTACATGCAGCCTCATACACAGCATCATCATCTGCAACATATATACAACAGAACCAAGCAACTACCACACTACATAGCCATGCATCTCCGCTACAACAAGATCCCTATGCTTGTCCCTGTATCTAACCCCTCTCAACACCGCCTCTCTCTTCTCTCAAATACTCTCCCTTACTTAGTCAAGGAGACATTTTCCTGTCTTGCAAGTTACTTGATGACTTCACTTGAAAAAAAAGCACCCAGTACATATGATAAAGTGGTTGGCATTAGGAAGGACATCAAGCCATAGAAACCATGTCAATGCTAACATTGGAGCACAAAGCAGCCTAGCAGCTTACCAGATCCTGTCAAACCATCCAACCATGTCAGCATGGAAAACGATTGTTAAATGATGCAATAGATAGAAAGACAGAGAGGGAGGGAGGAGATAAACAAACTCATAAGTACTGACAGAACGATGTGATTTCAGGCCAAATATCTTATATACTTGTTTCATACATAAATACCTACAGAGATACAAGGCAGCAGCCACTTACTAGTTTTCTAGTGGATTTGTTTTTCAATTCAATATTTTCTTGATGTAACAACGTATTCCCAAAATCTATGGTTTAAAAATGAGAAAATAACAAGCTTCGTAGAAAATCACTTACAACTCTCTCTCTCACACACACACACACACACACACACACACACATACAGTGTGATAGATAATTACGTTTACTGTGTGAGTGTGTGTATGTGAGAGTGAGTAGAATTTATGTCTGACCAGAATCATCTGGTGATGATGCAAATGTTAGAACACACTTGCTACTCAATTCGATATAACTGGAGAACTTGCAGCTAAGAAACTTCCAAGAGTATGCTTATGGGTATTTAATGCCTGCTTATCGATAACAGTGTGAAGTAAAATTAATTACATTATATTTCTGTCTAATGGAAAGCGTAGCAGTAGCAAGAAAGTGTTGTTTACAGAATTTGTGTTTTTCAAGTTGAACTTGAAAGTTTTACCTATTTTATGATACCTTAAAAGGTTTCAAATTTTTACTTTATAGCAAACTGGTGTTAAGGTAAAGTAGTTAAAAGTTACAATATTTTTGTATTAATTTCTTTCTGAAACATTAAAATACGTTGAATGATAGTATGAGCTTTTAGTTGATAAGTGGGAAGTTTCGAGCAAGTTACTGCAATCTTCTACTGAACTATTTACAGCATTGCTTAGCCATTTTCCATGTGGGAATTAGTTATTAAAACTCTGCTCGATATCATCTTACTTTACACAATATTAACTGAGTCTTCTGTGAATAGGAAAAGAATATTTTATATCAGTTGTATTGCTGTTGTAACAGAGATGGCATGTTCTGGCCTAGAGCAGGTTTAAATGAAATTGGAATTTTACACTCAGACACACTTCTTCTAATCTTATTAAGATGACATTTTATTTCAGAGATTTCACCCTCCTAACCAGATGCAAGTGAAATCATGAACCAAAGCATATCAATGCTACATAACTAAGACATCATTTCTTTATAAATAACAACTTAGATGGAAAGATAAACACACAATTAAACAGCTGCAGTGGTGATAATGAATGAGACGAGATTTTTACTAAATTTTCTGAATAAATAATTATATATAGGCACAGTAGTAGTGAAGGTGCATGGCTCAGTGGTTAGAGCGTCGGGCTTACAATTTGTGAGGTTGTGAGTTCGATTCCTGGACCGGGCTGTGTGTTGTATTCTTGAGCAGGACACTTTATTTCACGTTGCTCCAGTTCACTCAACTGTAGATATGAGTTGCGACATCACTGGTGCCAAGCTGTATCAGCCTTTGCCTTTCTCTTGGACGTCAGTGGTGTGGAGAGGGGGAGACTGGTATACATGAGCAGCTGCTGGTCTTCCACTAACAACCTTGCCCAGACTTGTGCCTCGGAGGGGAACTTTCTAGGTGCAATCCCATGGTCATTCATGACCGAAGAGAGTCTTTACTTTACTTATATATATATAAGAATGAATAAGACGGAAGATGGATCATGAGAGATTTTATTACAGCTCACAACGGTCGTTTCGGACCGTCATGCAACAATTCCTCTCTGCTGCGCTGCTGTGCATCTGGTAGCAACGCGTCAACTTGTGCATTTCGGGTCTCATCGGGTGAAGCTAACGAAAACTCGCCATGGGTTAAATATCGCTTTGTTGACGAAGTGACATATTTATGTACTCACTCACACACATATTTACGACGGACTTCCATCCAGACTCTGTCTACCAAGTTCAACCACCAGTCATTGGTCGGCTCAGAACTATAGTATGTAACTCTTGCTCAAGGTGCCACGCAGTAGGATTGAACCTAAAACCACATGGTTCCAAAGCGAGCTTCTTAACCACACAGCCATCCCTGCGCAATAATATGTTATATTTGTTTTCATCATATTTAAAGAAATAATGACGAGTTCGAATTCCGCCGAGGTCGACGACTTTGCCTTTCATCCATTGAACACTGGAATCGATGTAATCGACTATCTCCCACACCCCCAACATTTCACGCCTCTTGTCTATAGTAGAAATGATTATTAAATTGATGTTTGGAAGATTAACATGAAATGTTCGTGGAAGATTTTAACGTAGGCTGGACCGGATTTATAGTGGGGTGAAGGGGGCGATTGCCTCGGGCTACCCTCCATATCGGGGGCCCTCTTTTACAAAGGGTATGGAACATTCAATACAGGGAGGCCCCTCCTTCCAGTAATCTTGCATGAAGAGGCTCTCTTTCAATATACAAACATATCTTGCTGTATTAAATAATGTAATGTATTCTCTTTTATGATAAATAAACATAGATTTGTCCACATTACCGACATCAATAATTTTCCAGGATTTTAATTCTTTTGTATGATGCCCCCCCCCCCCACCGAACTTGAAGTGCCGCCGTTCCCCCATAGTTTAAATCCGGTCCTGAACGTAGGTCACATTAAAAACATGATGTTTGTATCTAAGAACCAGAGACGACCTCAGGCAGGTTGCTATCAGAAGTGTCAGGGAGGGTGCGGTGCACTGAACTGATGTTTGGTTTTGATATGAGAAGTACTTGTGTTTTACAACTTCAAGGGAGGCTGTTTTCGAAGCTTCTGTTCATGGAGTCAGTGCAGGTTTGGCATCAGGTATCTAGGGTGCACATGTACGACACTTGCTTAAGGACAGACAGTTAGAGAGGAATGAAGGGTAATACCATCGGAGGAAGAGTGGGCGTTGTTAAACGTGAGGGCAAGTAAGTCATTGATGAATAGTCGAAAGAGTAGGTGAGGGGTCAGAACTGAACTTGTGGTCATGCCTGATATGGGGCGGGAGCAGGACAGGGGAAGCTACAGCAGCCCCTGCGCGCGCGCGAAAACACACGCACACACACACACGCACACACTTTTAAGCATAGATTCTTTAAGTCAGTATGTTTATATAATACAAATATGAAAGAAAATACAGACTTTCATGTGTATTTATATGTATCTATATATGTGTGTGTCTGTCTGTATGTATCTATATATGTGTGTGTCTGTATGTATGTGTCTATATATGTATATGTGTCTGTGTGTATGTGTCTATATATGTATATGTGTCGGTATGTATGTGTCTATATATGTGTGTGTATGTATGTATGTATGTATGTATCTATATATGTGGGTGTATGTTTGTATGTGTCTATGTATGTGTCTCTATATGTGTGTGTCTGTATGTATGTGTCTATACATGTGTGTGTCTGTATATATGTATGTGTCTGTGTGTATGTATTTATATATGTATGTGTCTGTATGTATGTATCTATATGTGTATGTGTGTATCTGCATGTATGTATCTATATATGTGTGTGTGTCTGTATGTATGTATTTATACCTGGGACAATACTGGCCGAAACATACCAAAGTTATCCAAGTTATGTGTCTGTACGTATGTATCTAGATATGTGTGTGTCTGTATGTATGTGTTTATATATGTATGACCCAGTATGTATGTATTTATACATGTATGTGTATGTATGTATGTATGTATGTATGTATGTATGTATGTATGTATGTATGTATGTATGTATGTCATTATTCAGTTTT
>JAOPUL010000001.1:144068693-144079304 GCA_027564515.1 Octopus rubescens | reverse complement strand
CAAGGTGCCACGCAGTGGGACTGAACCCGGAACAATGGGGTTGGGAAGCAAGCTTCTTACCACACAGCCACGCCTGCACCTATATATATATATATATATATATATTTGTGTGTGTGTGTGTATATATATATGTGTGTGCGTGTGGTGGCAAGCTGGCTGAACCGTTAGCACATCAGGTGAAATGCTTAGCTGTATTTCATTCCCCTTCACGTTCCGAGTTCAAATTCTACCGAGATTGACCTAGCCTTTCATCCTTTTGGGGTCAATGAAATAAGTACCAATTGAACACTGGGGTTGATTTAATCGACTTAACTACCCCTGGGTATGAGTATAAAGAACATTTTTCAAACTGCATCCCTCTGCCAAAACCATGTTGAGCCAGTGTGACAGAGTAGGCTCATCAAACCAGTATGATCTCAAGCACAAATTCACAGCCTCCACACCAGACTGTGGTTGGTGGAGAGATCATGCTGAAGCCCTCATCATGCAGTGGACTGAAATCAAATCCAATATATATCAACATCATCATCATAGCGTCTGTTTTCCATGCTGGCATGGGTTAGATTGTTTGACTGGAAACTGGCAAGCCGGGGAGCTGCGCCAAGTCCAGTCTTTTGGGGGGGGGCTTGGTTTCTACCGCTGGATGTCCTTCCTAACACCAACCATTCCAGAGAGTGTACCAGGTGCTTTTAACGTGTCACCAGCACACACACATATATATATACATACATATACAATGGGCTTCTTTCAGTTTCCATCTACCAAACCCACTCACAAGGCTTTGGTTGGCCCGAGGCTATAGTAAAAAAAACACTTGGCCAATGGTGCCACGCAGTGGGAACTGAACCCGGAACCATGTGGTTGGGAAGCAATCTTCTTATCATGCAGCCGCGCCTGCACATATATAATGATACATAGCTGCTTCTTTTAGTTTAATGCTGCATCATTTGGGTACTCTGAATAAAGAAACTAATAAATAATTAAATAAGGGGTATATATTTAACTTCTATCTCTTAAATACACACACACACACACATAATGGCTGTGCTTCATGGTTAAGAAGTTTGCTTTGCAGCTGCATGTTCTCTGGTTCAATCCAACTGTGTGGCATCTTGGGCATGTGTCATATACTGTAGCATCAGACAGACCAATGCCTTTTGAGTGGAATTGGTAGGCAGAAACTATATGAACGACCATTTTGTGTGTGTGTGTGTGTGTGTGTGTGTGTGTGTGTGTGTGTGTGTGTGTGTGTGTGAATGAATCCATGTTTTTCTGCACAAATGTTGTCATTTCTGTTTTCTTTGCATAAGATTGTTTGATAAAAAAAAAAGGTTGTCGTTGATTAATTAGCCCAGGCTCATCATTATCTACAGTTGACTATATAAGATTGGAATTAAAAAATTAAATAAAATCAGTGAAGAATTTGTTGAGATAATATTCATCTCAGGATCTTTCGAGAGTGTGAAGAGAATGATAGATTGAGTGAGAGAAAAAGAATTTACATAAAACTGTATTTTAAGAGATAATATAAGATAGTTTGTGTGTGTGTGTGTGTATGTAACGTCAAATATATACTCTTTTGCTCTCTCGCTCTCTCTCTATATCTCTCTCTCCTTACCCACCCTCTTTCCCCCTATCTCTTCTCAGATATATGTGTGTGTGTGTAACTACATGACAATTGTAACAAGCATCACCACCATACAAGTATGTTTTTCATTTCTAGTCTTCTATGGAAAAACATGCCTGGCCATGAGAAGTATGATCTTGCTTGGATATGGTTCAGAGTTGGCTACAGGAAGTCCATCCAGCTATAGAAAATCTACCTCAACAAAGTCTGTCTGACCAATAATGCAAGCATGGAAAAGTGAACATTAAATGATAGCACTTGTGCCGGTGCCATGTAAAAAAAAGCGCTTGTGCCAGTACCACATTAAATTCACCCAGCACACACTGTAAAGTGTTTGGTGTTGGGTAGGGCATCCAGCCGTAGAAACCGAGCCAAATCAGACTGGAACCTGGTGCAGCTCTCCGGCTTGCCAGCTCCGGTCAAACCGTCCAACCCATGCCAGCATGGAACACAGACGTTAAAGGATGATAATAATGGTGATGATGATGATGATTACTACTAATATCAATATAGGTTTACTACAAAATGCATAAAAGATATTTGTTATAAGCGTCTCTAGTATTTTATATCAGGTTATAAAACTTAATCGTTTTTCTCAATTTTGCTTTTTATGTCCACGAAACAAAGACTTCTCTCAGCATCATCATCATCATCATCATCATCATCATCATCATCATCATTTTGCATCTGTTTTCCATGCTGGTATGGGTTGGACAGTTTGACTGGAGACTGGAAAGCCAGGAAGCTGCGCCAGATTCCAGTCCATTTTGGCTTGGTTTCTATGGCCGGATGCCCTTCCTAACACCAACCACTCCAGAGAGTGTACCAGGTGCCTTTAACATGTTGCTGGCATGGGTGTATTTAACGTGTCACTGGCACGAGTGTTTTTAATGTGTCACCGGCATGGGAGATTTTAACATATCACTGGCACTGGCCACGATTTTGAATTCATTAAGCTTGTTGAGTCTCAGTCACTAGTCCTCACCACCAGGAGACTCAACATCTGAAGATCATGTTTCACCACCTCATCCCACTTCTTCCTGGGTCTTCCTCTTCCACGGGTTCCTTCCACAGTTAGAGAACAGCACTTCTTCATGCAGCAGTCCTTTGTAAGTATACATATCTTTTGTTTCAGTAATCAAACAAATCGACTGCAGTTCTTATTCTTGTACTTATTTCATCAGTCGAGTTTGCCAAACTGTTAAGTTACAGGGATATAAACAAAGCAACACAGCTGTCAAATCGTGGGAGGTGGCAAACACAAACACGTACATCGAAACGCACACATACACATGTATGTATGCGTGCGTGTGTGTATATATATATATATATATATACTGTTGTGTCTTGGGAGGGTCATTGCACCAATAGTAATAACACATGCACTAGTTCAGTATCACTTCTTTATTGTTAGTCAATTGGTTAAATTTCCAACCAACTAACTAATCAATTATTTGTGCTGATTAAACAATAAATCAGCTGTTTGTTAGTCAAAGTCCTTTCATTGCTATTTGTGACCTCTTCAATGACTTGCCCTTTCTCTTCAAGGTCTGCCCTGAGTCAAGATTTGTTTCAACACACAAATTCACATCAAGAATCTTGCAAACCAAATACAAAAACAAAGCACACACACACACACAGACAAGAGGCTTCTACCTTATCTGTTTACCAAATTCATTCACAAGATATTGGTCAGTCCAGTGCTATAGCAGAAGAACAGAAGATACTTGCCCAAGGTGCCAGCCCTGAAATCATGTTCTGGAAAAACAAATTTCTTAATCACACAGCCATGCAAAATGCCAAAAAAGAAAAAAAAATCCCCAAGAACTGTTGTAAATGATATATTACCGTAATGGCTTTGATTTTGAGGACAAAATATCTGAGAAAGCTAAATAACATTTCCTAAAATAATCTGAGGATTATTGACATAAATATGTAAAATGCCGAAGTAATTTCTTTGGATTATTTCCTTATTAAAAGAATATTTCCTTTTAGATCTTTTCCAACTCAAATGATCTCAGTAAATATTGTTTCTTTGTTTGGTTTTCTTTTGAATAATTTCATTGGCAATCTTTCTATCTCTATCCTTTAATAACACTAAATCATATAAAAGCATCAAATATTGTTATAAAGTACAACACTCATAATCTGGAATGGCAATTTAGAATAAAGTGATTTTGTTTTTATATCATTTCCCATATATCATTTCGGGAGGAAGGTTTGAGTCTCAGAACCCAGGATGCTTCAATAAACCAAAATTAATGTTGGGACTGAATTTTTCACTAAAATTGAAATATCACAGTATCGACCAGACTATCGGATGTTATACATCGCTGGTGACAGTGCGCTTTGGATTGTTTTAGCTTTTGAATGACACCACCCCACTGGCTAGGCAAGCAGGCCAACATTCCTCCTGATCGTTGTAGGGTTACTCATTTACAGCTGAGTGGACTGGAGCAACATAAAATGAAGAGTTTTGCTCAAGAATGCAATGCACTACCTGATTTGGGAATTGAAACTACAATCTTATTTGGAAAAAAAAAAAGAAACAAAAAGCTACAGTTCCAATAGTCTTTGAAATTCCTTATAAAGTCAGAAGTTGAAGAATTTTGGTGAGCTTAGTTCAAAATTCAGAAACATATGAGAAAGAAGTGTCTTCTATTGGGTGTCAGTATCCAGAGAAGGCTGTGTTTATTTGAAATGGAGGGAGAAGGAAGGACCATAGGCAGAAAGTATAGTTTGAGGGAATCCAGCAATTTCTAAAGAGTAAAAGTACAGATTTTTAGTAGCAGTGACGAAGACAACAGAGGAGAGATCATTATTGGGAATTCTGGATAAGATGCAGTTGTTGTTGCTGTTAGTTCCCAGGTTGTGGCTTTGTGGTTAAGGTATTTGGCTTACATTCATGAAGTCATGGGTTCAACTCCAGGTTGTGCATTCTGTCCTTGAGCAAGACTTCATTTCACATTGCTCCAGTGTAAACAGCTGAAAGTGGGTACCAACCCGATGCTGGTGCAGCCCTCTCTCCAGCTGTCATATATTTGATATTCCATTGAGTCAAAACTTGGGAGGGTGTCTCTATCTGCTCACTACTACATAGGGACCTGAAACAATTAGCAAAAGGCATGGTACATGCTATCAAGTCAGAGTCACCCATGATTGATGGCCATGGTTTCAGTCCTAATTAACCTATGATCAAAGAAATTCCAATTATGACTGTTTCATCTTTTTGAATATCTAGGACTTCATTACCCAATGTTTTCTTTTTCTCTTTTTGAACCCTAGGACTCAAGCTGGTTACCTGGTTTTCCATGGTGCATAAATGATTGAGATCATGATATTGCCCTTGAATGGGACATCAGTCCATTGCAGGGTTCAAGATCAGCAATTTTGATGGGAGGGAGGAAGGGACAAGTCAATTACATTAACCTCAGTAGTTGACTGATACTTTATTTTATCACCCTAGAAGGAATGAAAGGCAAAGTTGATTTTGGCAGGATTTGAACTCAGAATGTAAAGAGCCAGAAGAAATATCGCTATGCATTTTATTTGACATGCCAATGATTCTGCCATCTCACTACCTTTCTGCTTTCTTTATTTTCTTAAAATGGTAGGATATTATGAGGGTAATTTGGCTGTTATTTCTAACAAGTTGAACCTCATGCAGAGGCTGATCACTAGTTTCATAGGAGCAAAATTAAAAGATAAATATAAAATTTTTTAGCAAATATTCAATATGGTTTTGAAAATATCATTGAACCACGAAACAAATTATAAAATATATATGAAAATTAAAAATATATTTGTCATAATTATTGCAAACATACAAACATTAGGAAATGGTAATTAGTGAATTTCTATAATGTTTAAAAATATTTGGAAATATTCTTTTATGCATGCAATCTCAATTAACTGTGAATATGAAAGATATAGTTTTTAGACTTGTTTAATACTCCAAGTGTTCTTAATTAAGTTTCCTAACATAATTAATACAAGTGCACAAAATCAAAGTTAGTTTTTGGATCAAATTATATACAAAGTGCTGACAGAATTTCAATTGTGATTGATTTAAATAAAAACTGAAGCAAAAGAGAAGTGACAACATTTATAGTCATAACACGTAAGGTTTTACGCAGTGTCCTAAAAAAATTTTTTATGTGTATTAAACAAGAAGTCACATTGTATACAATATTGATATATTTTAGTATATGATATTGTCTCCATTGGATACACATGGAACTGATAAACAGAGTGTCCCATAATGATTTTATATTATATTAGTTCATCTGGTACATTATATTCCTGGCTTGCCAGCTCCGGTCAAACCGTCCAACCCATGCCAGCATGGAAAATGGACGTTTTAAGGATGATGATGATAAGTTCATCTGTTATATTATATTAGTTCATCTGTTGTTGATGATAACCATCTGTTATATTATATTAGTTTATCTGTTATAGTTGATGATGACCAAAGACATCATAATGTAATGCATTATTAATTCAAAACAATGAGGATAAATAAATATTACATTAGACAGAGTAATCAGAATGCTAAAGAGTTAAGCCTTGACCATTGATATGAACTCCTGTACCTTGGATATGTATTATATATTTTCCTTAATAAATGTGCTTGTTCCAGTCCCAGTTATTATCAGACACTCTATATAAAATTGTTGAGAAGTTTTTAAAGAGTTATAGGTATAAAGAACATGAAGTGTTTAAATGATGCAAAGATTATTATATAACATAAAACAGATCTCTGATATTGATTTTAAATTATATTTATATACAATCTTGCAGCTTGATTCATTTTAGGGAGTCTTGTTTTGTGAGTTATTTGGTGACTTCACTAGTGACAGTGCCATGAAAAAAAGCACTCGGTACACTGTAGAGTGGTCAGCATTAGGAAAGATATCCAACTGTAGAAAGCAGACATTGGAGCTTGGTGCAGTCCTCTCGTTTGTTGGTTCCTGCTGATCCATACCAGCATGGAAAATGGATGTTAAACAATGATGATGATGCTGATGATAAAAATATACACAAAAACTTTGTGTATAAAATTTAATTGTTCCCTTGGATTCCAGATTTTACCTCTAAAATAAATCCTTTAGTTGGTAATAAAACTAACAGCAGAAATTCTCTTTTCAGACAATGTATTAGAAATACAAATTTTCAATATTCTAAGAATAAAGCCCATAATTACTTTTACTATTTACAAATATTTGACTTCAATAACAATTTGACTCTAACAAAACCATTTTTTATGTTCTCTTTTAACAAGGATCATTCAGGTAATTCAGACATTTTACACCTGTTGTCAAATGGAGGGACCCTTTTTTTATGGCAGCAGTTTTTCAACCATAAATAAAATTAGTCAGGTAAATAGAATAATAAATTGGCTTTTGCTATGTCAGGGTTAGTCTATTATTTTAGATTGTTAACCAACAACTTTAATGGACTAAATATTATGTTAAATAAAATTTTACAGTAAAAATGAACTAACATATGAATGTGGTAAATGGCATATAAAATCTTAAAAGCGATGCAATCAACAGAGCAATTTTCTTTGTTGTTTTTTTCATTTTGCATAAACAAGTTTCCTTTTCCTCATTTACATCCCATAAAATATTAATACAAAAATAAACACATGAATATATGCAAATATATACATGAATATAAACACTATTTTATAGCAGACAATGATAGTCATATCCTGTAAAATTACCAATATACCTGTGCTCATGACTAAGTAATCTTTAGAAAATATCGCAAAGCATGTTTAAATGAAATATAATCAATAACCAATTTTTTTTATTACATATTCATATTCTCTCACTAATAACTGCAAAGTTTGCTGTTCCTATTAAGCAAACAATGAAACCAAAGCAACAATACTTAACAATAACAGATTTGTCCATACAGACTTTTGGATTCTTCAGTAACTTTTCTTTTTTTTTAAATTAATTTTTAAGCCATTCCAAACTGGATGCTATCAACAGCTGCCATCTTGCTTGCTAACTAAAATCAGATTTTCCCCTTAAGCAGAAAATTTCGTTTTCAAAGAAACTCATTTTTAATTTCTTCAAATTATCTCCCCTTTCTTTGTTAATTGCTAACAATTCCCACCAGATCCTTTGCTTTTTTTATTTTTTTATTTTTTCTCCAGTTCAGAGGCAAATTCTAAATCATACAGAATTTTTTTCCAGCTAACGTCAATCAGTACATCACTACCCACCTGACTTATCTAAATTCATGTCATTGGTCTACTCCAGTTATTTCCCTTAGCACACATTTTATGATTATATATATTATACTAGTCTAAACATTTTTGTAACACTCTTTTACTTGTTAGCGAATTTAGTAGATGGGAACTGAAAGAAACCTGCATGCACATGCACACACAATCATCAGCATTCAAGATTAATTGCTGGTAGGCACACTGTATTTCACTTAGCAACCATAACATACTACCAATTATGTATTAAAGGTTATCCTTCTGTGTTAGCAGTGCGATCCAGTCACTTTTAAGTTATCTCTAAATTCTATAGCATATCTATAGAGATATCTTAAAAGTGACATCATTTAACATGTATCTTCAATGATGGCATAAGTTGGATGGTTTGAGAGGATCCCATAAGCTGGAGGACTACATCATGCTCCAATCTTTGCTCTGACATGCTTTCTACAGCTGGGTGCCCTTCCTAATGCTAACCACTTTAGAGTATACTGGGTGCTTTTTTCATGGCAGTGTGTATATGTATGTATTTGTGTTTACATTTGCAGTCTACAAAAGCTGCACGCTGCAACCTGCATTGTCATTTCTCTCAATAAATCTGCTTGCTTCATGCTTTTGAAGACGAGTGAAATAAGAAATTCCTTACTTGAAAAACAGGGTAGGGATCAGTGAAAGGAAGAGCATCTGACTGTCAAACACTGTCTCAATAATATAGTTATCTAATCCAGTGATTCTCAACCATTCTTTTGCCTGCCTATGGACCCTTTTGCTCCCTATTTTACTCAGGTGGATCCTCATAGTCATTCGATGTTTCAAATAAAAAAAAACCTCATTGTATATTTATAATTAAATATTATTAGGAACTGTATAAAAAATAGGTAAAATATTTTGTGTATTGTCAATGGTGACACAGAGCTTGACATCAACTGCAGGATCGGCAAAGGAGCCACAGTTTTCCATCGGTTGCGCCCAATCTGGTCATCTTCGAGCATCAGCACAAAGATCAAGTTGCGCTTGTAGAGGAGCATTGTGCTGCTGACAGTGCTTTACACAAGTGAAACCTGGAAGAGCACGACAAAGGTAGCAAGACAGCTGAAGGTTTTCGAACCAGAGGTACCTTCGAACGGTCCTTTGTGTGTCCTGACGTGACCATGTGAAAAACAAAGAGATTTTAAGAAGAGCTGAGTCAAAGAAACTACAGAGGATGGTTGTAGAGCATGATGCCACTTGGCTGGCCATGTTCTGTGACTGCCCGGCAAACAACACTCAAAAACAGAGATGAGCTAGACCCCACTTGGTATAAACGGAGGTGGGGTTGCCCAAAACCACCTGGTGAAGAACGTTAAAAAAAGACCTGTTGACAGTTGACATCACCTGGCATGGACGAGAGAAAGCTGCTGCTGATCGTGACCATTGGCAAGTTCTTACTGCTTGATGTGCCAAATGGAGCGGGAGAACCTGGGACTGAGAAGTGTAATCAATTCACGGCACATAAATTTAAAAATTTTATATGGACCCCCAAGGGTCATATGGACCCCAGTTGAATATAACTGATCTAATCCATACTAACATGGAAAAACAGATGTAAAAACGTGAATGACACACACACACACACACACACACTCAAACACTTGCGCAATTTTTATACCTGTTTTATCAAGTACACATGAATTGCATCAGTCTCACAGCTTCTCGCCACCACATGTCATAGTCCTTAGTCACCTCATACATAGCAGACAAAATTGTCAATCTCTGCTGTTGTGCATGAAGATCTTTTGAGGAGGGCCACTTAACAGCTGGATACCCTTCTTAGCACCCAACCACCTTACAATGAGGACTGGGTGCATTTTTGCCATACCACCAGCATGAGAGAACATGTCTGTAGCAGAACTAAAGAAACCCCATAATTATGTTTTGTCATTTTGTTGCAGAGTTTTTGCTCTCCTTAACAGGCTGCCTGCATGTAATACACACACAACATATAGTATAAAACAATTTAACATTATACTGAAGGATTACTCAATACTGTATATATTAATTCTACAAGGAAAACAGTGACTGGAGTTTTAGCCAACCAGTCATCATGAGACTGTATGATGACCATTGGTAAACATCATTTAATATCTGTTTCCCAAACTAGCATAGGTTGGACAGTTTGACAGGAGCTGGCAAGCCAAAGGGCTACACCAGGCACCAGTAATCTCTTTTAGCATGGTTTCTTTGGTTGGATGCCCTTCCTAATGCCAACCACTTTACAAAGTGTACTAGGTTCTATTTATGTGGCAGCAACATGGGTGCTTTTTACGTGGCACCAGCATGGGTGGTGTTTATGTGACACTAACACCTGTGGGGTCGCCAAGTAGCTTGCAAGACAAGAACATTTCAGCTGAGAGAGGGAGAGAAACTGAGAGAAGTGGCCATGTGCACGGTGAGAGGTCGGAATATGATAGAGGGACAGTGATAGATAGATAGCTGTCTTACTACAGAGAAGATACTTGGCAACCCAGTATGACAAAGAAGAGGAGGGAGGTGGGAGAGAGAGCCTACCCAGTGGGGGGGGGGAGTATAAGTAGTCCCCCACCACTGTTCCCTATGGGTAGGACCTCTCTCACTGACTGTTTATCTTTCTCTCTCTCTCTTCACCTTGTAAAAATAATTAATTAGTTTTATATATATATATACATATATATATATATATATATATATATAGATAGATAGATAGATAGATAGATAGATAGATATATAGATA
>JAOPUL010000001.1:144034569-144054649 GCA_027564515.1 Octopus rubescens | reverse complement strand
TCTTCTTCTTCTTCTTCTTCTTCTTCTTCTTCTTCTTCTTCTTCTTCTTCTTCTTCTTCTTCTTCTTCTTCTCTTTTACCCTTAAACCAAATAGCTCACCTGTTGGCTTTGTTATTACTATTGTTATTATTGTTGTTGTCATCATCATCATCATCATCATCATCGATGCTTTCTATTTCTCTATGTTCTGCTTGGGTGCTTATGACTGGCCTGATTTTCTGCCCATTACCTTGTTATTACTCTTCTTTTGTTTCCTCCACCCCCTACCTCCAATCCGACCTTCACTCCCCTATTGGGGGGGAGATTTCGTTTGTTCAAACTTTTTACTATTATTATTATTATTTTAATTTTTTTCCAAATTGTTTTTGTTTTATTGTTTGCACATTTCTATATAATTCCCGCGCACCTTTGTCTTTGTATTGTTCTAAATGTCTTTGCGGCCCTTGTGGCCAATAAAGAAATAATTATTATTATTATTATTATCATTATTATTATCATAGTTTCTCTTTAATGTTCCTACTACCCCCTCCCATTCATATGTTCTCCCATCTGCTTCCAAACCCCAACCCCCCACCTCATACTTTTATAAATACCCCCTTTTAGCTCCGAATACTCACTGAATGTATTTTCTTTATCTCCTCACAGTTCAAGGTATGGTGGTGACATTAAGCATGAACTAAGTTGTGACATATTTGTTTTGTTTTTCTTTTTCTTTTCTTCAGTTTATGTTCCCCCTCCTCACCCCCCTCTTCTGCCCTATTTTGTTTTTGTTTTTCGTTTTCTTAATTTATTTATGTGAATAAGAAATTTGGTTCTTGACATGGTTACTGCTAATATTATATAGTTCTAAATACATGCGTGTGATCTGTCTGTTTGTCTATCTATCTTTCTATCTCTCTCTATCTCTCTCTATCTCTATCTATCTATGCTCAGTCCCAATGTCTGCTTTAGCATGATTTTTACAGTTGGATGCCCTCTCTAGTGCCAACTATTTTACAGAATGTACTGGGTGCTTTTTTCATGACACTGACACTAGTAAAGTCACCAAGTAACTCACAAGACAAACAAAATACCCTCAACTGAGTGGGGAGTAGTGTTGAGGGTGGTGGCTTAACCTTTTAGTATTCAGATTACTCTGTCAAATATAATTCTTATTTATTCATATTTTAAAACATTATCTTATAGCTTAGAGATTTCAAAGATGTGGTTTATTTTTAGAATGACATTGCAGTGTAGGTGTGAGGTGCTGGATCTGGCCAGTTTGAACCTAAAACAGGTAGAATATTTGGGCCAGATAGGGCCGGTTTAAATGCTAAAGGTTAATGCCATGTGTTGGCAGTCTATAAAGTATGATAGAGAAAAGAAAGTATTGGGGTCAATTCATTTGACAAAAAATTACTTCAAGGAAGTGCCCCAGCATGGCCACAGTCTAATGACTGAAACAAGTAAAAGATAAAAGATAAAGATACAGGATGGAATTTGTTGAGGCAGATTTTCTGTGGCTGGATGCTCTTCCTGTCACCAACTCTCACCAGTTTCCAAGTAAGGTAATATTTCCCCATGGCCAAAGATGTTCTTGCAGAATATTGGAAATGAATGACACTGCTTGTATGACAGTGACAATCATTTACAGCTATCACATGATCTCATGACAAGGAGACACAAACATACAGGACCGAATTTAAACTATGTGGGGGGTGGGGGACACGTCAAGTTCGAGGGGCCCCTCATACAAAAAATGATCGGTGTCGGTAAAGTGAAGAAATCTATGGTTATTTATCATAAAAGAGAATCCATTACATTTTTTAAGACATCAAGATATGTTTGTATATTGAAAGAGAGAATCTTCATGTAAGATTACAGCGAGGTGAGAGGGCCTCCATGTATTGAGTGCTCCATACCCTTCGTAGCAGGGGCCCCCGATATCAAGGGTGGCTCGGGGGCAATCACCTCCTTCACACCCCTATAAATCCAGCCCTGACTACCACACTACACCACCACACAACATGTCCTTACTACCACCATCACAACTACTAAAGCAGGTATACATTCTAATAGATGCATCATCATTATTATTTAATGTCTGTTTTCCATGGGTTGGATGGGTTGACAGGATCTGAGAGTCCAAGAACTGCATTGTGCGATAATGTCTGCTATGGTACAGTTTCTACGACATTATGCCGTTCCTAATGCCAACCATTTTTCAGAGTGCACTGGGTGCTTTTTTCGTAGCACCAGCATTAGTGAGGTTGCCATATAGATGACAAGAGTAAGAAACCCTTCAAATGAATGGGATAGGATTTGCTTTAAAACATAAATAGATTTATTTCCTTCCACATTCTGGACTTTTTAAATACTTTGATCATTGGTTCAATTCTGATGGAATCGGATCCACTGGTCACAAAATTCTTGGTAGGAAATACTTTATTATTGGTTTCAAATTTTGGCACAAGGCCAGCAAGTTCAGGAGGAGGGGATAAGTTGATTACATCGACCCCAGTGTTTAACTGGTACTTATTTTATTGACCCTGAAACGCAAAGTTGACCTTGGTGGAATTTGAACTCAGAATGTAAAGACGAAGAAATGCCACCAAGCATTTTGTCCGATGTGCGAACGATTCTGCCTGATTGCTGCCCTACTATGTCATTATTATTAGTAACCAATTTATCCTGACCCCTAACTGCAACCCTCTGAAATTCTCTCTCTGTCTACATGTCTTCTAGCAGACCATTACACACAGAGGTAGCAGTTCTCTTCTACCTCACTTCATGCCTCATTTCCAACGAGCCCCAGGATCAGACATGGCCGTGTAGTAAAGGACTGGTTCTGGGTTCAACTCCACTGTATAGTACCTTGGCACCAGGGACAAATGCCAAAGGTTCATCAATATTTTGTGAGTGGAATTTGGTAGACAGAAACTGTGCCGAAGCCCATAATGTGTGTGTGTGTGTGTGTGTTTATACCATTCTCTGATTATATTAGCAAAGGATGTTAAAGATTGGCATGAAAACTGTAAAACTTGTGCTCCCAGAACACATTGACTTCTGATATTTGTTCTGTACCAAGCCATACACACTCCCTTGGCAATTTCCCCTATCAGTAATGCAATTGGATGATTGGAAATTCAAAACTGATGATGTTATTTACAAATTATGATACAAAATAAAAATAAATAGGTGTAGGCATGGCTGTGTGGTTAAGAAGCTTTCTTCCCAATGATGAAGTTTCTGGTTCAGGTCTACTCTGTGGCACCTGTCTTCTATTATAGCCCTGGAACAACCAATGTCTTGAGTGGATTTGACAGATGGACTGTGAAAGAAACCAGTCATGTATATGTGCATGCTGGTGTGTGTGTGTATATATATATATAATCATCATCATCATCATCCTTTAACGTCCGCTTTCCATGCAGACGTTAAAGGATGATGATGATATATATATATATATATATATATAATATATATACACACACAATATATATATATATATATATTTTTATATATAGTGTATGAGGTGGTGTCTCCTTGTTTTGACATCTTGTGATAATTGTCTGTCATACAAGCAGTGTCATTCATTTTCAATATCCTGTGAAAACGTTACCTTGCTTAGAAACAGGAGAAGGTTGGCAACAGGAAAGGCATCTGGCCATAGAAAATTTGCCTCGACCAATTCCACCTGACCCATGAAAGGAAAAGTGGAGATTGATGATTCTATATGTTGTTGTTGTTGTTTAGCAGTGGGTCGGCCTTGATCCTGGAGACCTATGATTAAATACATTCCAGCTGTGACCATCCTACCTTTTTCTGAGCATGTACAACTACATTATCTAATGTATTCTTAAAGTCTTTTAAAATGGGATGTGATTTGAGGGAGACTTTTGGCTGCTATTTCTAGCATGTTGATCAACCATGTAGAGGCTTTCTTGTATTTGATGTCAAACTAATTGCTTGTTTCATTGTTACAAGTCTTATATAATAATTAACATAATTTATGACTATTTAGGTTGAAGAGGAGGGGCTGTGCCTACAACATTTCTACCACTCCCCCACCAGTAATCCTATTCTCTAATCAAGATGGTGAGGGGTTCCAGAGGGAGGCAATTTTGGAGACAAAGGATTGGTAAAAAAGAAAAGACAAAAATAATGAAAGACGAAAACAATCTGGGGATTGAAACCGTTTCTACTCACCTTCCCTGAGAGTGTCAAAGGCATCAAGATCAGCTGTAGATGGCGCTTTAGAATAGTCAAGACCTTCAAATTGGTAAATTGTGGATGGTTGATCTTCTGTGTCATCATTGATTTTGAAACACTGACAGAGAAGAGAAACAATGACAGCATATAGAGGGGAAGGTAGGGGTATGAGTGTGAGAATTGTACCATATATGGGCACACTGACACATAAGCATATACTGTCATATGATGCTGTAATACAATGCAACCAAATATGGTCATAGTGAAATACTGTAATACAACATTACCAAATATGGTCAGTGACACAGTCTAATACACCTTTACCAAATATGGTATTACAGTGATGGAGTGTACTATACCATCACCATATATGGTCATACAGTTGATATACTGTAATACATCACAACCAAATATGGTCATATAGTGATATAACGCTATATCTAATTACATTACCATATGACTATGGTTATACATGGCAGATAAGGTTATTGGTCTGTGATTTAACTGACCATACAATTACATCACAAGTGGAGGGAGGTACAATTTGGTTGCAGATGATGGATTGCTGGAGATAGACATCACCTGGTTAAACAAGGTTATATATGTGTCACCTGCTGTCATACATGTCTCTCAGGGGGTCATAGACATCTTTCATGATTACATAGTCATACAAAGACTCAATGTCAATTACAGTCACCCAGTAACACTCATGAGTATGCAGGATTGGACAAGGTGACCCTGTAGTCTAATATCATCATCATTTAATGTACGTTTTCCATGCTGGCATGGGAACCAGCAAGCTACAGGGCTGTGTTGAGGCTCCAATGTCATCTTTGGCAATATTCAAATATGGTGACCCAACCTTCAAATATGGTGATCAAAAACTCAAACACAGTGACCTGGTATTCAGACAGTTTGACCCACTATTTAGACAGGGTGACCCAATGTTCAAGCATGGTGACCCAACGTTCAGGCATGGTGACCCAACATTGAGACAGGGTGACCCAACGTTGAGACAAGGTGACCCAACGTTGAGACAGGGTGACCCAACATTGAGACAGGGTGACCCAACCCCATGTTCAGACAGGGTAACCCAGTACCAAACAGTACACATCATCACTATCCCCAATTGAGCACATTGTTCACTTACCTGTTGTCCCACCAAATCTGTTGTCTCTTGTTTGTCACTTACTGTCCACTTATTGTTGTCCGAGCTGCCCAATAAAGCAGTGAAGTCAACAGATAAGGGTGTGTCCCCAGAAGGATTCTGCAGCAGTTTGTCAATACCAAACTTCAGAATATCTTGCAGCTGCACATGAAATACAAACATCATCATCATCATCATCATCACTACCACCACCACTTTAATTAAAAGAACTGATGAGTTAATGAAGAAGCTTCTATGCAATCACACAACCTGCTAGAAATATCAGCTAAATGTATCTCAAATTACATTGTATTGCCTAATAAAAGGAAAGACACATTGAATAATATACTAAAAGACAACTGTAACATTTTTGATCTGTTGAACCAGGTTTGACCTAGGGCTTAATAATATAATGAGCTAATGAGAATGATTCGCTGACATACTAGAAATAGCAGCCAAATCTCCCTCAAATACCATATTATTATTATTTTACCCTTTTGATACCTTATTTCTGTTAAAATATACTGCTTTTGTTTTAATTAATTTTGAAAATGATCTATCTTTCACTTGCTTCAGCCATGCTGGAGCACCACATCAAGAGCTTAGTTGAACAAATCAACCCTAGTACTTATTTTTAACCTGGTACATATTCTATCAGTCTCTTATGCTGAACTGCTAAGTTACAGAGACATGAACAAACCAACACTGGATGTCAAACAGTGGAAGAACAACTACAAACACACACACACACACATGATGGACTTCTATACAGTTTCTTCTTCTTCTTCTTCCAAAGTTTAAAATCCGGTTTGGTCCCCGTGAACGGGGGTGGCCGGATTCACCTCACACTCGCAGCAATCGCCCTTACCCCCTCCCTCCACTTTGTGGAGGGAGGGGGTATATGTTCAGACATATAAATACACCTGATCCTCATCTTACCAGTAGGATCCTCTACTTTTATTTTGTAGAGCCCCCACCACCACCACCACCCCTTTAAGTAGTTATGCCTAGTGCCAACCTACAACTAAACTAACTTGACATTTTTTTTAAAGCCTGTTACTTATTCTATTGGTCTCTTGCACCGAATCGGTAGGTTATGGGGATGTAAATGCACTAACTAAAAATGGATTGTATAAGCTTTTAACAGTGAAATGATAACAAAATTAATAAGGACAAAAGTTGTAAATTAATTTTAAACATTTCAAGTTAATGACATCCCTCTGCCTGATGAGATCTCATTTTATTTTAATAACCATTACTAGTTTATTCATGAATATTATAATTACTACTATAGGTAAAAATCTAGAATATTAATTATGTTACCTCACTGCCCCCTTGAGGGTGGTACCGCCCATGTTGAGAACCTATGCTCTACAACTACCTGGTTGGATGACCAAAGTTCAAAGACCAGCTAAGGTGAGGAGAAACATCAACCCTTTTTAAGTAGAAGACATCGCTGTTTATTATTCACTTTGGTGGTCTCATTGTTGGAGGGTGGGGATTGAAGATATGGAAGAGAAATACATTCAGCACTACCAGGATAAATAGAGAGAAGAAACATGCATGCGTGGCCTCTCCAACCATATATTTACGTGTTCCATCTGTGACTGAAGCTTGTAGATCAAGGACTGAAATGAGCAGTCATCAAAATGTGTGTGTGTATATATCATCATCATTTAACATCCGTTTTCCATGCTGTCATGGGGTGAACGATTTGACAGGAGCTGGCCAGCAGAAGAGCTGCCAGGCTCCATGTGTGTGTGTGTGTGTGTGTGTGTATATATATATATGCGCAAGCGTGGCTGTGTGGTAAGAAGCTTGCTTCCCAACCACATGCTTCTGGGTTCAGTCCCATTGTGTGCCATCTTAGGCAAATGTCTTCTATTATAGGCTCGGGCCGACCAAAGCCTTGTAAGTGGATTTGGTAGATGGAAACTGAAAGAAGCCCATCGTATATATATATATATATATGTGTGTGTGTGTGTCCTTGTGTCTATGTTTATCCTCCACCATCGCTTGATAACTGGTGTTGGGTAGTTTACGTCCCCGAAACTTAGCGGTTCGGCAAGAATAAGTACCAGGCTTGAAAAAAAAATAAGTACTGGGGTTGATTCATTCGACTAAATATTCAAGGCAGTGCCGCAGCATGGCTGCAGTCTGATGACTGAAACAAGTAAAAGATAAAAGATTTCATTCAAGATTCCTATTTTGTTTATCACACTTGCGTAGTTTGAACTATGTAAAACATTAGAGAAAGAAACCTAGCTGTTTCTTGCACTAAATACATCTATAACAAAATGTTTTCCTGGACCTTTAAAATAGTACTGTGGGTCCCCAAAAATCTTATATGAACCCCCTGGGTTTATATGGACCCCAGTTGAGAACTGCTGGTATAGAATAAAGATTAATAGCTTCCATATGTTTAGTCTGTCAATGGTTTGGTAATCTAAAGAAGGTTGTAATTAATGTTTTAGGGTGGCTCTGCTCTCTAAAATCCCTTATTTGTTTTCACCATTTAGACTCAAAAGCAAGGATAACATTGAAGACTGCATGATAACATGGCCACTGTAGAAGAATTAAGTATAAGAGCAGAATATAAACTCATTATCCAAAACCTGGAACTCCAGTTGCTTATCTTCTCAAACAATGTCCCCCTGCACCCATTCCCACATGTCTGCATGAACTGTTATTCTATTTAAAAGACATATTAATCAATAAACAATATACCAAAGAAGAAAAGACTGAATATTTCATGCAATTGATAACTATCTTCGTTCTCACTAACTAATTTCAGGCTATAATTTAAGAATCAGATTAACATCACCAGTAGAGTTTTATTAGAAGCTCTCTTTCAAAAGTGAATTATACAACTAATCATTAAAGTCTATTAAGAAATATTGAACAAGCTTTCATCAAAAATTATTTAATAAGAGCAATTTTGAATGTCTAGTATTATTAGTGTATTGATTATGTGTTTCAGATAAGTATCTTTAATCAAAATAACAAGTTTCAGAGAAATTAAAGCTCTGTAGCTCATTTTGAAATACCACTCTCAAAAGACCAACTCGTACAGGCTTGAGAATTTTACCAACAGAAAATATTCAGTAAAAAAACACAAACAAAAGAGAAAAGAATCCCTACCATTAAGTATAACTAAATGTTCATCAAATTTTGAAATAACAATTAATCCTCTTTATAAAATAATCTATAGTTAATAAGCAGAGTTATATTAAAGTTATTAACATTTTTATAAACAAAAATTTATTTTAATTCATAAAATTAGGAGTGAATTAGAAACATGAATAATTAAATTGATTATGAGATGTAATTACTGTACATTGCAATTATTATTATTTAGTAATTACTCTGTATTATGATAATTATTTACTAATGTCACTGACGAGTGACTCATGGAGTAAGTTCGTGACATAGTACTAGTTGCTAGCAATAATATATTTTCCTCTTTATCTTTCTCAAGCCGTTAACTGTTGTAATAAAGCGAAACTTCTTTCCTTTTCTATGGTTAATAACATGGCCAAGAGAAGACGGCTAGTGGCCATGACCTTTGTAACCCATCTCTGCATAATGATGAGAGGTTGATGTTGCTGATACAGGGCCTGAACACCAGTTTAATGTCTGCAGGAAACATGTAGGCAAGGAGAGGAATGTGAGCCTGTTTTGAATGTTATCAAACAGAGTTAACTCTACAGCGGTGGTAGTTTTTGGCCCAAGGTAAATTTAAATTCAGCAGACCTATGATCAAATGTATTCCAACTGTGACAATCCTGTCTTTATAAGAACTACATTATCCAATGTTTCCTTTCTTTGTTCAAGATAGTTAAGATAGGTGTGCTATAAGGGGGATTTGGCTGCTATTTCTTACAGGTCTAACAACAACACAGAAGCACTCTAGTCAGCTCTAATAGACCTACAATTTCAAAATACACAGATATTTTTCTCCAGCAGAACATGAGCCAAATAACCAGCATACAAAGTTCTTAGAATTAAAAATAAGATGATGGGGGCTATATATAATGAAAGTATATAGTTATTCCTAACAAGTATAGGCACAGGCATGTGATTAAGAAACTTATTTTGCAGTCATGTGGTTTCAGGTTCAGTCCCACTGCATGGCACCTTCTGTAAGTGTCTTCTACTATAACCTGAGGCCAACCAATGCTTTGTGAGTGAATTTCATAGAGACTGTGAGGATGTGTGTGTGTTTGTGTGTGTGCGTGTGTGTGTGTGTGTGTATGCATATGTGCATCATTGCATTTGTCCTTCTACCACTGCTTGACAACCGGTGTTTGGTTGTTTATGTCCACATAATTTAGCAGTTAAGCAAAAGAAACTGATAGAATAATTATCAGACTTAAAAAAAAAAAAGTGCTGGGGAAATCAAAACCCTTCAAAGTGGTGCCCCAGTATGGCCACAGTTAAACGACTGAAACAAGTAAAAGATAAAAGATGTACATAAACCAATAAGAGAAACTTCTACATGGGCACTCAACCTATTAAAAACAGTGGCTAAATCTCCATTATATCACTCTCTATTATTATTATAAAGGAAGGACACAATAGATAATGGAGTTTTAGATCTCATTGGTCTTGGAGGGCTTGTAATGGCTTCCTTCTCACAAACCAAAACAAAAAAAAAAAAGATACACTAAGTGTGAAAAAAATTAGGGATGGTCACATCTGGATTATCTTTGATCATATGTCTACTGGACCACAATTAATCTGTGGTTGAATAACAACACACACAACAGCAATTAACATGTCTGGTGTCTTTCATGACCTAGTGGTGTGTTATATTGTCTATGAAGAGAATTTCTTTTCTCAAGACAACTTGGGGAGTCTTTACATGTCCAAAAGTACACAAACATGTTAAATAAGACCATACATAATAATCCTTTCCATACTGGGCACAAAGGCCTGAAATTTTCGGGCATTGGGATAGTCGATTCAATTGGTACTCAATTGATACTCAACTGGTACTTATTTTATCGACCCCGAAAAAATGAAAGGCAAAGTCGACACCGGTGGAATTTGAACTCAAGGACCATACATAATAATAAATGACTTGTGTTTATAGTAGTGGCTCTCAACCTTTTTGATACCCAGGGGCCAGATCCAAAACTTGGATTTTTTTAGGGAGTCACACCAAAAACAATAAAACACAAGTGAATTAAAGAAAAATTTATTATATTTATAGAGAGAAGACCGTCAAGCGTCACCAGAAGGATGCTTGAGGGCTGCATGCAACCCTGGGAGCCATGGTCAAGAACCGCTGGTTTATAAGCACTAAATGAGATGAGACTATATAATATCATCATCATCATTTAACATCCAGTTTCCATAACATAGAAGCCATTGAACAAATTATAAAAAAGTGAACAAAAAAAGTCAAATAATATTTACAATATATTTTCAATAACAAGAAACATTTTTATCGAATTTTTTTCTAACAATAAAAACTTACATAAATTATTTTTAAAATATCGAATAATTTATTAACAAAGAAACTGAAAGAATTATTTTAAACAACACTGTCAGAGAAAATGTGATAATAGTGAAAAGGAAGAGAAGAGAAAGAAGATAACACACACACACGCACGCATGCACACACACACACACACACACACACACACACACACACACACACACACACACACATACACACACACACAAAATTTATCATCATCATCAACTTCATTTCTATTTTCCATGCTGGTATGGGTTGGATGAGTCATTAAAGCCTCATGAGTCATTTCTTATTGGGAACCACTGATCCTGTAGACTGGGGCTCATAATAGACATTTGGCTTGGTTTTGATGACTGGATGCCCTTCCTATTTGTCAACCACTTCACAGAGTGTACTGGGTTTGTTTTTTCAAGTACATTAATCCTCAGTGAGCCAGGGCTTCACTTTCTCTTCCCATTTGCTAGCCACTTTACTGTGTGTATAAGATGCATTTTTGTTGTGGATAATGTGGTTTCTCTCAGGCAACATGGTTGGAGTTTATTAAGATAACAGGGTAACACCGTTAAGATAGATAGAGAGGAAGATGAGATAGTTTGCCCTACATATAGCATGTGACCTGGAGTGAGCCTTGTTGCTGGGTGGTGTAGCTTATTTAGTTAGTGCTTTTGAACTGAGGGTTCTTCAGACTTTTTTAATCCTTATTTTCTGCTCTTCAACATGGTTAGAGCAGTCTCTAAGGAGGAGATACGTAGCTCAGCAGGGGCTAGTGAGGATAATGTGTTTCTGTATCTCAGGCAACATGGTTGAAGTTTATTAAGATAACAGGGTGTGGTATCAGAACTAAAGAAAGTGTCTCCTTCCCTGTCTTGACATAAAAATCACAATTGTAAACAAGTGTCACTGTCATACAAGTGGTGTCAGTTGTTACCAATTTTCTAATGAAACATGTCCAACATGGGAAACAGTACCTGGAAACAGGCGAGGGTTAGTGATAGGGTGAGGGTGGGAGAAGTGGGGTGGCATCTGGCTGCACAAAATCTAACTTGAATCCTTTCTGACCCATGCAAGCATAGAAAAGTAGATGCTAAAACAGTTCACTCTCTAAAGTGGTTGTCATTAGGAAGGGCATCCAGCCGTAGAAACCAAGCCAAAACAGACAATTGGAGCCTGGTGCAGCTCTACGGCTTGCCAGCTCCTATCAAGCCATCCAACCCATGCCAGCATGGAAAATGGACGTAAATGATGATGATGAGGATATATATATCATCATCATCATCCTTTAACGTCTGTTTTCCATGCTGGCATGGGTTGGACTATATATATATATATATATATACATATATTAAATAAAGGTTATTATTTTAAAGCAAGTTTTAGAATAACAATCAGAATATTTTCCAATTGGAGGACTCAAAACTGAGAATGATATCAAATTTATTATAAAATTTATGTTGACTATTACTAAGTTTCGCCAAATGGCTTATTCGACCAGACTGGTTGAAAAAGTCTATCAGGCAAAGCTTAAAAATCACAGTCAACAAAAATTTTAGAATACATACATTGCTCTGTCACCCCATCACTACCATCTTAACTTTTTCCCTACTACATTCACCCACCCTTATAAAACATAGGGTATTCAACTATCTTCTATAGCAAGACAACTGCGCTTGTCCCTCCATCATACTTTAACCTCTCAACACCTAGTATAAAGCCACCCACCTCTCAAATACTTCCCCCAATTTAGTTGAGAGGTATCTTTTCTTTTTCCTGTTCTTTGCAAGATATTGGTAACCTCACTGGTGCTGGTGCAATAAAAAAAAGCACACAGAACACTGTAAAGTGGTTGGTGTTAGAAAGGGCATCCAGTTATAGAAACCATGCCAAAGTTGACACTGTGGCTTGTCGCATCCCTGTGGCTCAACGGATCCGGTCAAACCATCCAACCCATTCCAGTAGGAAAACAGACACTAAATGATAATTACACACACATGCACACACACAAATGTGTCTGCAAACACACAAAGAACACAAAGGAAAGTAGATGAAGATTCAACTCACATGTGATCTCTTCCTGTTACTCATTCCAAAAATACAGAGCTGGCAATCTAAAAAACACAGAAAGAGAGAGAAGAAAATATTTAATTATTTAGGTACCAAATAGATGACATGAAAACAATTATTCTATAGTAGCAGCAGTATTGTCTTTAAAATCAACCTTCAATATATTACTGGTACTTGCATCAAAAGGAAAGTGTCAAGAACAATCATATCAGAATTCAGAGATGGTATCATATTAAATACTTTGAAACATGTTATGCAAGTCTATTATTTCTGTAAGAAAAACCCTACTTTGAAATATTACACAATCTATTATTCCTGTAACAAAACCTCACTTTTAAAATCCTGTAAAAATGATATATTTATCTGGCACAAGGTCAAATATTTATAAAGAAATAATAGCATGGAGGTGTACAATTTGAACTCTGTCACATAGGCACTCTTAGTTATAATGTTCTCACTCATTTTCGTTGTTTATAGCAGTGCTTGGAAGTAAAGTGTGTAGAGTGTGGTCATCTCACCATACCACAGAGGTTCCATGTGACCATGGCAGAGAAAATGTGTGTGTGTGTGTGTGTGTGTGTGGAAAGAGACACGGCTTGAAGGTTATTACAGCCAAGATTCTTTCCAAAAATCAAATCCCACTTGAAAGGGACAAAGTTCCAAGAGAATGCAATGAGGCAGCTGCTCGCTATCCCCAAAAAGGAGTTCTAGAAATGCTTCCATCAATGGAAATGATGCTGGATAAAGTGTGTGGTGTCAGATGGGAACTACTTCGAAGGAGATTAAATGCTGAATTGATATGTGCTGTAGTTTCTTTTCTACAGTAACAGTCCTGATACGTTTTGATCAGACTTTGTAGAAGACCACTTGCCCAAACATGCTGTGCAGCAGGATTGAATCAGAACTTTGGGATTACAAAGACGTGAGTGAAACTTCTAAACCACAAGGCCATGATTGTACACCATTTAACTGATAATGGAGTATATATCATACATGAAGATGCTATGATTCAACTAATGCAGTTTATTCCTTGTCTATTAAAATGTCTTGGAATATTGCTTGGATGAGGATAGCTTCTTTTATTTCCATCCAGTTAATATTAGAAACTGAATGAAAATTTTGCTATTGACTTCTATGCTTACAAATTGAAACCAATCCACTATTAAATTTTCCATATATTAAATTACTGAAGCTATTAAAGATTTCCTTTATAAGAACTCTTCAGTGTTTGATTGCCATTTCTTTGCTTCTTTGTATAAACAGCAGAGCATTCGACTGACTACCTAATATTATTTAAATTTATCCCACCATATTCCGAGTTGAAATACCACCAAGGCTATCTTTGTTGTACATCCCCACAAGAGTTATCTGTACACCACCTTAAATTTTATGATTTTATACCAATATGAGAAATTAGCACTGGTGCTGGTGTCACGTAAAAAGCAGTGGTGCTGATGCCACACAAAAAGCACCCAGTACACTCCATAAAATGGTTGGCATTGGGAAGGGCATCCAGCTATAGAATCCATGCCAAACAGACTATGGAACCTGGTGTGGCTCCTGGCCTTGCGATCTTCTGTCAAACCATCCTATCAATGCCAGTATGGAAAAAAGTAATTAAATGATGATGATGATGATTATAACAAATATTTTAATGCACGTTTTTTTTTTCTCTTCTTTGATAGAAGTTGGATACTCCATAACATTTCTTCTCCAGCTATCCTATCTCTGTTTGATTTTCTGTTAAAGCCATCATCATTATGGTGGTAGTGATGATGATAGTGATGATGATGGTAATGATGGTGGTGTTGGTGAGGATGATGATAATGATGATGATGATGATCATGATGATCATGATGATGAGTGATAGTGATGGTGATGATGATAATGACAATGTATTGACTACAGTTTGTAGATGCATTGACAGATGTGCCAAATATCTCATTCCATCATCAGTGTCCTAAACTTATCAGTTATACAACAATTGTCTTCCACCAAGATTCTGACCATTGATTTGGAAGGAGATCATAGTTCTGGGTCTGTTCCCAGATGATGGCGACTTGGTCAGTGGATAAGCCAACAAGTTGCAAAACATCTTGCTATCTTGTTTGTCAACAGGAGGTCACCCAAAAAGTTGTTCGTTGATCTCTTACTGCATCCAGCTGATATTGAAGGCCAGCTGAAACATCTGGGTATAACAGCCATGGAAAAACTTGGCCATGGACTTCGTGAAGATCCAAGTTTCACACTCATAAAAGACAATTGCCTCAAGTGCTGTTACGAACACTCTTTCCTTGAGTTGGCTGGAGAAAGTGGAGATCAAGATATATTCTTCATATCAGTCACTGAATACTTTCCAAGAAAAGGTTTCTACATATCTAGAATGTCCCTCTCCAGCTAAAATTCCCTTTGATTTCTCTGTAGTGATGAAATCTTGTGGCCCAGTCAATATGGTGTTGGTCTTATGATTGTTAACTTGGAACAAGACAATTAGGTGTAGCTGTTTCAGTGCTGACAATTTGGCATGGTGATATTGAATCTGTTTTAGCAACAGTACTTTTTGGAGGTGGAACACACATACACATGCATGTGCAGAAATATACACATACAGATAAAAAGAGTGAAAGAGAGAGAGAGATGGAGAGAGATTGCAATTTATTAATTGAACACAATTGACAAACACTTTCCATCTCCTCATACACATAGAGAGAGAGAGAGAGAGAAATATTGATTTCAAATTTTGGCACATGGCCAGCAATTTCGAGGGAGGGGATAAGCCGACTACCATTGACCCCAGTGTTCAACTGCTACTTATTTTATCGTCCCCGGAAGGATGAAAGGCAAAGTCAACTTTGGTGGAACTTAAACTCCGAATGTAAAGACAGACGAAATGCCATTAACGATTCTGCCAGCTTGCCCACACACATAAACAGAGAAAGTTGGGAGAGAGACCGAGAGAAACACTAAAACATCTGTTGTCAAGTTTGCAGTGAATCAATGACGCCAAACAGGCAGTGCCAAAACAGCCATGCCAAAGTGTTTCAAAGCCCTATTGACTCAATATGACTGGGCGGCATATTGTTTCCTTGAGCAAGGCACTTCATTTTACATTGTTCCAGTACACTCAAATAAAAACAAATACTAGTGACACTTGGTGATTAGCCATGTGATAGATTGGTGTCTCATTCAAGCGAAGGTCTTGTACTCTCTGCCTTAAATGCCTTGAAAATCCAGATAAAACTGACCTCGCATGTCTGTAGGCTCAAGGTAGACATTTTTGCTTTCATCTCTACTGACGTTCTGCTATGATACAAAGGCAATTTTTCATTCAAATCTCATCTACCTTTATAATCACCAAATAAATCTGGAACATAAAGAAACTAATGGTTGTTTGTGTTGGCAAAATTAATTTAATAAACTTTGAAATCTTGGACAAGTTTATAAGCTGATGGGAAACAAGAATTTAGATATTTCAAGCAGATCTCTTCAGTAGAGAGAGAAGATATTTAACCCTTTAACATTCAGATTACTCTATCAAATATAATGCTTATTTATTCACATTGTTTTGAATTAATCATGCATTATCATGCAGCTTTGAAATTTTGATAATGTGACTGTTTAATTTTAGAATGATATTGTAGGGTAGGTGTGAGAGGCAGGATATGGCTAGTTTGAACAGATAGAATATTTGGGCCAGATATGGCTGGTTTAAATCCTAAAGGGTTAAATGTTTATTATAACAATGAGAATCTAAGTTAATATACATGTAATTAAGCAATATCTCTAAAATATAATTTTTAACCACTTTTCTTCCCTCAATAGCTACATTTTCCAACCGTGTGCTACAACTTATACCAAATATGAAATAGCTGTGTAGTTAAGAAGATCACTTCACAACTATGTAGGTTTTGAGTTCAATCTCACTGCTCAGCTCTTTAGGTAACTCCCTTCTGCTAACATTTTTGTAAGTGAAATTTTCTAGATGGAAACTATGTGGAAGCTTGTTGAGGTGTGGGGAGGGGGGGGGCAATGTAAATGTTCTTGTTCTGAATCTGTAACTTGGTTTTAAACCACCAGATTTTGGGGGCACTTTTAGCAGAAGTTCACATTGTGACAAGCATTCAAGACAGGTTTTCAATCTGGATATGATGACACTCTCTCCTTCCCTCCAACCAGTCTCAGAGGCCCTGAAAAAGGTCATGTGATCTTCCTCATCTCACTAAATTATGTAAAGAAAAAATATATAGAATTCTCCAATAATAACTGATCAATACAACTTCTATGTAAAATCTTTCCTGTCTATCAGTTTAATGATCTAAATGTTGAAAATTGAACCAAAATTTACCCATACACACACACATACACACACAGCTCATGCCTATTGGGGAGTTCTGATATAATTGACTGCTTGGCTAGAAATAGCAGCCAATTTTCCTTTATCCACACCTTACCATCTTAAAAGATGTGAGGATGAGGTAGACATTAAATAATATGATTCTAGATATACTGGTTTGACAAAAAAAAAAATAAAAAAGCATGGGATTGTTATATTGTAGTTGGAATGCCATTGTATAACAGGTTTACTTATTCAAGGATGATCAGAATCTAAACAACAACCCCTCTATCACCACCACCTCTTTTCTCGTAGAGGAATAAATCTAAGAGAAAATAACTCAGTATTGTCTTGCCAATATTTGAGATGTTTCATAATAACAAAATTTTAAGATGAAATTTTAAAAGATAACAGGGGTGGGGGGGTATCATCTATAAGCATAGCATATGTATCAAAATAATTGATAAAATGTAAGAATATATTTGCATAACCTTTTACAAAGAATTATACATGTTTTCGATTTCAAGAGCTTTGTGAAAGTTTTCTTCTAGAGATTAAATGGGAAGAGGAAAAAAATATTCTGGCTGGCAGTAATAAATACAATGAGTAGCTTTTAAAAGTTGTGGTTTGTATCTACAATAAATTGGTGGTGTATAAGAAATGGGTGAAGTAGATTATTGTAGGTAGAGATGAAATCATGTTTTTAAAGAAATTGACTTGAAAATGTTGATATTATTTGCTTGTTGGCATACATGCATTAACACATTAGTCTAAAAGCATAATAATAATACTAATTCATTTTACAATATACACAAGGCCTGAAAGTTGAAGGAGGGGAGGCCTAGTTGAATGCATCGGCCCTAGTACTTGACTAGTACTTTATTTTATTAACCTGGAAGGGATCACAGGCAAAGTTGACCGTAGCAGGAATTGAACTCCGAAGGTACAAGCTTTGGTCAGCACAGGTCTGTTGTAGAAAACACTTGGCCAAGGTGCCATGCGGTGGGACTGAACCTGAAACCATGTGGGTTGGGAAGCCAACTTTTTAACCCACACAGCCATGCCTGCATCTGATAATGATATTGCAAATACTTTTATAGACTGACAAAACCCCCAGCTGCACAAATTGGGCTTTAAAACACCAGTAAATGTGTTTTACAAAGTTTACAAAGAGCTGAGAGAAACACAACAAACACTATTTACAAAATCTCCAGAAACACACAATGTTACAGATACAATGAAAATATCAACAACAGTGGCAATGATTAAAGGCAGGAAGTACCATTTTAATCCTTTTCCCAATGCCACATATCCACACAGAATACATTAAAAAACAAGAAAAAAAACCCCCACAAACATACGCATACACACTTCAAACCAGAAACAAAAACCAATAAAAATCTTTTACAACATCAATGGTATCAAAGACAATTTTATGGAATTAAATGATATTATCCTCATATACAACGTCCACACAGCAATAATTCAGGAAATATTTTAAATAATTCAACACAGAACAAACTATATTCTAATTTAGACTCAGATGAGATTAGACAGAGCTTATCACAACAGAGGTGGCCTAATAACATACAAAATAACCTGCATCCAGTACAGACGCATTTAAATAACATCTGCAAACTAACAGGCAACAACAATGCACTAGAAATGCAGGCTTTTAAAGTAAAAGCCAGCAACATGAAGTATATTAATTTGAAAAAAAAACAACATCACGTTAGGTGATACATGCCAATGATAACACAAGCCTTCTCACGTACACCATTATTGAGGTAGAATTCAATGCAATAAACACTGATTTTCAAATAGTACAGATTACTAGAGAGACAACATAATAGCATCACAACTAAAGAATCTACATATTTAATTATGACAACCACTTGGCAAGCAATTGTCTTTGATATCAACTTACCAATTGCCACCACAGCACTCATACATCAATGAAGAAAGCAGTTACGTTTTTATAAACTTCAAAAAAATCCCACAAGATTCCATGAAGAAATGCAAAGTTTTCAGAAGCCCATGACCCCGTAATCACCAACAAAGTATTATAGATGCATCTGTAGTTATAGAAAAAGTTGACTTTACGAAAATCTGGGACATCTTCAAACCTAGTACACCAATATCACAAATAACAGAAAGGAAACTCACTATCAAACAACTAAACAAATTATATAGAAGACTTCATCCAGTTTCAATCTATCAAATCCACTCACAAGGTTTTGGTCAGCTTGGGCCTATAGTAGAAGACACTTGCCCAAGGAACCACACAGTGGGACTAAACCCAAGATCACATGGTTGGGAAGCAAGCTTCTTAACCACACAGCCACATTTGAGCCTCCTTTTCCTTGTCTTGCAAGTTACTTGGTGACCTCACTAGTGCTGGTGTCATGAAAAAATAAAAAACAAAACAAAAACACTCAGTACACATTATAAAGTAGTAGGTGTTAGGAAGGGTATCCAGCTATATAAACTATGCAAAAGCTAATATTGGGGTTTGATGCAGGTTTGCAGCTCATTGGAATCCCTCAAAGGATACAGCCCATGCCAGCAAGGAAAATGGATGTTAAATGACTATATATATATATATATATATATTCTTTTATTCTTTTACTTGTTTCAGTCATCAGATTGCGGCCATGCTGGAGCACCACCTTGAATTTTTAGTTGAATGAATCGACTCCAGTGCTTATTGTTTGAAGCCTGGTACTTATTCTATCGATCTCTTTTGCTGAACTGCTAAGTTACGGGGACGTAAACTAACCAACACTGGTTGTCAAGCGGTGATGGGGGACAAACACAAACACAAGGACACACACATAGATATATACATATATATATATACGAC
>JAOPUL010000001.1:143960494-143972663 GCA_027564515.1 Octopus rubescens | reverse complement strand
TATATGTATGTATATATAACGGCAGCATGTACAACATAGCTTCTCATAGAAATAGGCCAATATTTGTGGATATATATACATACATACACACATACGTACATACACACATGCATAATACATATACATACATACATATAATCTACGTATATATGTGTGTATGAGTGTGTGTTCATGTATGTGCGTGTGTTTGAATGTGAGTGTGTGTGTATAGGTGTGTGTGTATGTGTGTTTGTATTTTATATGGTTTTTTTTCTATCGTAAAATTGTTTCAACCCGATATTTATGTGCTATTATTTATAGACTTATGGTGCTTCGAGATCAACAGTTCCACGTACACACTCACACACATACACACAAACACACACACACACACACATATCCGCACACGCATTTATGATCGAGTTTATAGACATTCATATATGTGTATAAATTTATACGCATGAGGATAAGTGTATCCATGCCTACGCATATATTTATTTGCGAATACAATTATGCATTGTTAAGAAATATACGTCACTATAATACTATCTAAGCTTATGTTTCCTCACAGTATAAGCGAGAAATCACATATTTGCATATCTTCGGTTAAAAGTGATATATTCAGTGAAGTAGGCGATATTATGTAAATTAATTGAAACGTGCTCTGCCTGGCCCAAAATAATGCCGATGTGCAGTGGACAATTTGATGAGCCCTTTGAGAAGTAAGTTGAATTAGCGAAGTTGATAACTAATTCCAATCCCGGTTCCAAAGCGGGTATGTATACATGCATCTATTGTTTCATATATATATATATACTGTTATATTTATTTCTACCAATTCTCTTTCTGTTGAAGAGCGAAAGGCTCGAAACGTAAAAGACTTTCTTCACCCCCCTTTTTTTCCTTGAGCGTCAAACTAATATATCTACTTGTTACACCTGTCTTCGTTTTCTTGTTTATTGTTTTTTATGTAAATTTCAACTATATATATATATATATATATATATTTGTATATAATGTATGCATCATAACTATTTCATATTAAGTAGTACAAATTCATATTTTATGCATTTTTTGGAAATGCCATATATACAACAAAAAATATAGGAAAAAAATCTTTGATAAAAATATGAAATGCAAAAAAAAAAAGAAAAATATTATAATTCTATGTCTCATTAAATTAAAGCAGTGTTTTATTATAATTAAGTTCAAGTTCCTCAGAGTATATTTTAAATTCTGTATCATCCATCCACCATCCCCACACAATCTTTTGGTGATACCAGAACTTACAAATTATCAGGGGCTACATTTTGTGTTGGATAAGATGCTTATAGTATAAGGGGTATGACTATTATTTGGGGATATATTTATATATATCTGAAGTTTGTGACTTTTTATGTGTCTTGCCTAACCAAAGTGTCAGGTGATGCTTGTGAGGTGGTATAGTGGTCCCAGGGTCTCAGCAGTGAAACCATTTAGGGTGAGGCTGTATGTTGTGTTGTGGTCTTTCCAGTGATAAAGTGAATTAAAAAAACATTTTTAAATCACATGAAACCAGACTTGTGTTTAAACTTCAATCTTTATAGAAACTGTAGGATATCTGGCCCTGTCTGTTGGAACTCACAGTATCAAGGGACAGATGAGTGATAGCCCTATTGATGCACCGGCAGGTGCATGCACAGAGGAGAAAGGAGACACCGGTTTGATGTGGAAGAGTGTGAAACCAGACAACTGATGCTGGGACCTCGTAAGAGGCAGACATATGCCAGCCAACTCTTGACCCTGTAGCAGCTCTCTCACCCATGTGCGACTACAAGCATGCTCTCATCCACAATTGCCACTAGTCCTCTTAGGAGGCAACCACAGTAGAGGTTCACTCACCCATATGTGACTACAAGTATGCTCTCATCCACAATCGCCACTAGTCCTCTTAGGAGGCAACCACAGTAGAGGTTCACTCACCCATGTGTGACTTACAAGTAACTCTCAATCATAGTCAGACATGTAGTCTTCTCTCACTCACCCATGTGCAGCTTCAAGCACATGGGGACTACAGGATAATACACTTCTACTGAGATGAACAACAGGGCATATGGTTTTTCTTATACTAATACAACATTTTGGAAGGTTCTACAATAAATATATCAATTAACAGACCAAGATATGAGTGAGTTATTTCTTACACGCAGTCTAATAAACAACTTTTAACCAATTCATTCACTCATCGTCCATCTTCAGTTCTTGTTAAAGTGGTGACCCTGACGTCAAGGTCACCACTTGAACATGTTGAGAAGGTTTGAACGTCAGGTCATGAGTTTAACATGAACAGAGTTTTGTTAGTTTTTAACTCATCTTTTTCTCTCTGATTCAATTACCATAACCTGGTTAATTCTGTTGTTTTTAGGTGCAAGTGTGGTTGTGTGGTAAGAAATTTGCTTCCCAACCACATATGGTCCCAGGTTCAGTCCCACTATGTGGCACCTTGAGCAAGTGTCTTTCACTATAGCCTCAGGCCAACCAAAACTTTGTGAGTGGATTTGGTAGATGGAAACTGAAAGAAGCCCATTTATATATATATATATATATATATGTATATGTGTGTTTGTGTCTGTATTTGTCCCCCCCCTCCACCACTTGATAACCAGTGTTGGTGTGTTTATGTTCCTGTAACTTAGCAGTTTGGCAAAAGAGACCAATAGAATAAGTACCAGGCTTAAAAAAAAAAAATAAGTACTGGGGTCAATTTGTTCGACTAAAATTCTTCAAGGTGGTGCCCCAGCATGACCGCAGTCTAATGACTGAAATAAATAAAAGATAAAAGGTAAATACTTTTCTATGTATCATTGCTATCGAAGTTATTTTCAATTATAAAATCATTAACCACTGACATAATATGGGTTCAACAAGCCAAATGCTAAGCCAGAGTTCCAGGAGGATTTCTTCTTAAATTACATGGTAATTTCAGTGATTTGAACTTCCAACTAGATTTTGCTATCAGAATTTAAACATTTCATGTATATTTGGGTCACAACTATCCATATTCTTTTTCTTCCTCCATGAAGAAAACAAATGTGAAAAATATCATTATTATGGCTTCATTTTACCAATTTTCCTGCAAACATTCTATATGTTATGTCTGCAGCGATGATCTTAATGTTTAGTTTCGCAATTCATTATTCTTTATATAAATTCACAATGTTTATTTACTAGCAGCTGTGAGAAATTGCAAATCGTTTACAGCTCAAATTATTTTCTTCTTGTCTGAAGAAAATTATTAAACATCAAAAAGTTTATAAGGAGTTTTAATACAGAGATAGTTTAACAAACCAATAATCACTGCAAACAGAATGTCTATATTTACTCAAAGCAGCATTTCATTATGACAGAAAATGTAAATCATTCCAGTATCTAGAATCTCTTCTTTAAGAATTGATATATTCCAAAGCAATTTAAAAAAAATAAAAATACTGTTTAATGAAGAAAACTAAGTATGAATATAGTTAACATATTTCTATATGATATATCATCATCATCTTCATCATCATCATCATTTAACGTCTGTTTTCCATGCTGGTATGGGTTAGATGGTTTGACAGGAGCTGGCAAGCTGGAGGGCCGCACCAGGCTCCAGTCGTCTGTTTTGGCATAGTTTCTATGGCTGGATGCCCTTCCTAATGCCAACCACGTCACAGAGTATACTGAGTGATTTTTACATGACACCAGCATGGGTGTATTCTACATGGCACTGGCACAGGTGCCTATTATCACATGGCACTGCTGGCATGGGTGCTCTTTTACATGGTGCTGGCACAGGCTGTTTGTGGCACTGGCACGGGTGCTCTTTACGTGGAACCAGCATGGGTGCTTTTTATGGGGCCCCAGCACAGGTGTTTTTTTACATGGCACTAACATGGGTGCTTTATACATGGAACCTGCACAGGGGCTTTTTACGTGGCACCAGCATAGGTGCTTTTTACGTGGCACCAGTACCTGTGAGCTCACAAGGCAAGGACCCCTCAGATGAGGGAGGGAGTGGAACCAAGAGATTAGAGTATGATAGAGGGATACAGGTAGTCCTCTTACTTATCAAGGGCATACTTGGCTACCTCAGTAGGACAAGGAAGGAGAAGGTGAGAGAGAGACAGAGTTGGAGTGGAGAATGGTTCAAGAAAGTTAATCAATTCCAGAATACAGAGAGAGTGTATTTCATCATTTTACCATCCACTTTTCCATGCTGGCTTGTTTGGATGAAGTTTATTGAGGCTGATTTTATTGAGGCTCTTTATGTCGCCAACATTCGTCAGTTTCCAAGTAAGACAATACTTACTTTCCCCCATAGGCAGACATGCCTTTGCAGAATATCATAAATAAAATGACACTGCTTGTATGACAGTGACATTCATTTACAACTATCACACAGTATCAAGACAAGGAGATACAAACATACATACTCTCACTCAAACATATGACAATCTCCATCTACCAAACACACTCACAAGGCTTTGGTCAGCTCGGGCTATAGTAGAAGACACTTGCCCAAAATGCCACACCATTGAACTGAACCCAAAACCCCAATGTACTTGGTGGGATTTAGTAAAATAATTTAACCATTAATTAGTATATTAACTCAATGTTTGGAATATAACTTAACAGATTCTGACATAAAACCACTATGGAATGATTTATTTAAACCGTTAGCATTCAAACCGGCCATGCGTGGCCCAAATACAGAAACAGTTTTATGTTCCAACCAGCCAGATCCAGCCTCTCACGCCTATCCTACAATGTCATTCTCAAAATAAACAATCACATCATTGAAATCCAGAAGCTATGAGATAATGCATTATTAATTCAAAACAATGTAAATAAACAGGTGCAGGCATGTGGAAAGAAGTTTGCTTCCCAACCACATGGTTCTGGGTTCAGTCCCACTGCGTGGCACATTGGGCAAGTGTCTTCTACTATAGCCTCAGGCCAACCAATGCCTTGTGAGTGGATTTGGTAAATGGAAACTGAAAGAAACCCATCATAAATACATACATATATAGATCTATGTGTGTGTGTCTTTATGCCTGTGTTTGTCCCCCACCACCGCTTGACCAGGTTTGAAAAAAAAGTACTGGGGTCAATTCATTCGACTAAAATTTCTTCAAAGCAGTGTTCCAGCATGGCCACAGTCTAATGATTGAAACAAGTAAAAGATAGAAGATAAATGATAAACAAGCATTACATCTGACAGAGTAATTTGAATGCTAAAGGGTTAAATATGAACACTTTATAGCACTTAAACATTTACAGACATGCTCCAGTCTGGCCCTCAGGTATGTCATCTCTAATCTCTGCCTCACTCACAGACACACTCCAATCTCTGGCCCACAAGTATGCTGTATCTCCTCTCTCTGCCTTCTCCACCACTGCTATAATGGCCTATGTTCTTCAGGACTGGTTGATATTATGCCACCTTCACTCAGGTGGTCAGTCACAACTCTCTTATTTCTCCTCCCATCGACCTACATATGTCTAGCCAACACTCTCCAAGCTTTGCACTAGTCACTATACCCAACCAAGTCTTTCCACCCAAGAGCAAAGGCCCTCAAAAACCTGATCCTCATGTCTTTCCTGCAGATATTTGACTTGCAACAGCTTAAGCAGAACATCAATGGAAACAATCTCACCAGTCTCAGAGGGTCTGCCAAAGCCAAGGCCATTGCGCTTCCCCCCAGGCTCATCATCATCATTTTAACATCCACTTTGCTATGCTTGCATAGGTCAGATGGAATTTGTTGAGGCAGGTTTTCTATGGCTGGAGACCCTTCCTGTCACCAACCCTAACCAATTTCCAAGCAAAATAATATTTCTCATGGACAGACATGTTTATGCAGAATATTGGAAATGAATGACACTGCTTATATGACAGTGATACTCATTTATAACTATTACATGATGTCAAGACAAAGAAGCATATGCATTCACACATATATAGATGCACACATACATACACAAGCACACACACACACGCACATATACATATTTAAAGTGCCAGTGACGCGTTAAAAACACTCGTGCTGGTGATACGTTAAAAACACTCATGCCGGTGACACATTAAAAACACTTGTGCCGGTGACACGTTAAAAACACCTGTGCCGGTGACACATTAAAGGCACCTAGTACAATCTCTGGAGTGGTTCGTGTTAGGAAGAGCATCCAGCAGTAGAAACCAAGCCAAAATGGACTAGAGTCTGACACAGCTCCCTGGCTTGCCAGTCTCTAGTCAAACCGTCTAACCCATGCCAGCATGGAAAACGGATGCTAAATGATTATGATGATGATGATGATGATATTTACCCATTACTTCATAATCCTGTATTTACTAAAACTACTCTGCACTATGTTTAAATCATAAATTAAACGTTCTAAAGTGATACCACATGTTTTTTCTTGTTCAGGTTCTGTTTCTAATCTACCTGCTCAACAATGAACCACTTCTAGTAAGCTTTGATAAGCAGCTTTAATACCAACTTGATTTCAGTTGCCGGTCAAGCTATAGTTTTAGTGGTAAACCAAACTGAGCAGTTACAGCACAGACCTATTACATTACAGCATAAGATGAACATTTTTTTTATACGTACTCTACGTATATATACACACACATATATATCATCCCCATCAGTAAGTACTAAAGAAAAACTAAAAAAATAATTTTTGAGTCAAAGACTAGAACCAAATATACATCAGTTATCTATATAAAAATATTATGTACTCTAAACATTTGTGACTGATAGTTTTTTTTAAAAAATACACGGTCCTTTTGTAAAATAATAGCAAAACTGAATTTAGATCATAACTACCAAACAATACAAGCTAGATATTTTTAGGAAAACTTGTGAAAATTAAACAATAATCATTTATTTTGCTAATGACAGAATAATGAGGTTTTAGCAGTTACAACAATCTCTACTGGTGTGATTAATATCTGAGAAAACAATTGAGAAGAGAATAAGTCAAATATGATCCTTTCATGTACAGTATGGTAATTTAAGGGATAGAGCAAAGAAATGAACTTCAGAAAGATTAATCATTTTATATAAGCAATGTGCTAATATTTGCATGGTCGTGTAATATGAAATGAGGGAATAAACATCATTTAGCATCTACCATTGTGTATTATCCTTTCATGTACTTCCAGTGATTTATTTTCAGACATGTATTCCATTATTTCACACTTGTTCTTTATTTCAGACATACTGAAAACTAATGAGATTATTTTAACCACTATCTCTCTTGTACTCTTGTAGAACTCAGTGCTTTATCATCATGATCATCATCATTTAATGTCCGTTTTCTATGCTGGCATGGGTTGGATGGTTTGACAGGAGCTGGCAAGCCAGAAGCCTGCACCAGGCTCTAGTCATCTGTTTGGCATGGTTTCTATGGCTGGATGATCTTCCTAATGCCAACCACTTTACAGAGTGTACTGGGTGCTTCATATGAAGCGCCCGCATCGGTGCATTTTATGTGGCGCCAGCATGTAAACAGCAGCATTTCACTGTTTTATTTGTGTTTTCTTTTATATTTTTTTTATTATCTTGTTTTCTACATTTCATTTTACCTGTTACTATCACTGGGTTGTAGCCATACTAGACTACTGCCTTTAACAATTTTGGCTGATTATATCAATACCAGTTGTTAGTCTGGTTCCTATGTCGTCTTTCTTTTAAAATACATACTGCAAAGTGGACATAAGGCATAAAGCAGTGTTTCTCACCCCTTTTTTACTCATGGACCCTTTTGATTCCTATTTTACTCGGGTGGACCCTCATAGCTATTCAATGTTTAAAAAATCCTATTATATTTTTTATAATTAAATATTATTAGGAATTTTTAAAAAAAATTGTAGAAGTATAACCTATTTATTGTTCATAAACTTTAACAATAAAATATAATATGGACGCCCCACCCCCACCCCCAAGGGTCATGTGAACCCTAGTTGAGAACCACTGGCATAAGGGAAGATAACTCAGTTGTAGATAAAAACTTGTTTGAATGTACTGGTTTTCACTGATATAAAAACACACACAAAGATGTAGAAGCCATACCAAAACAGACATTGGAGATTGACACAATCCTCTGACCTATTGGAACCTATCAAGCCATTCAACCAATGTCAGCATGAAATATGAACACTAAATGATGATGGTGATGACACATACACATACACCCATCTACACACATGTCAGAGAAAGAGAAAGAGCTTCCACTGTTTTTGTACCAAATTCATTCACAAGGCATTAGTCAATTCAAAGCTATGGTAGAAGACATTTGTTAAAAAGCCACCTGGTGAGCTATGTGCTTGAAAAGTGAACATCTTAAATAACAGCAATGTCTGCATTCTATGTTTACCATGTGATAGAAAAATAGGAATGATACATTTCGAAACTCTGGGATTGTTGTAGGATGATGCAGGCACTGCTATTAGTTAAGTTCACTTTTGCAAGCACATGGTTCCAAGTTCTAATCCACCAGGTGACACTTACAATAAATGACTTCTACCATAGATTAGAATTGATCAATTCCTCGTGAATGAATCTGGCAGACAGAAACAGTGCAAATCAATGTGTGTGTGTGTATGTGTGCATGTGAGCGTGTGTGTATATATACTTTTTATCGTTGATCTTTTACTTGTTTCAGTCATTAGATTGCGGCCATGTTGGGGCACTGCCCTGAAGAATTTTTAATCGAATGAATCAACCCCAGTACTTATTTTTTTGTCAAGCCTGGTATTTATTCTATTGGTCTTTTTTATGGAACTGCTAAGTTACAGGGATGTAAACACACCAACACCAGTTGTCAAGCGGTGGTGGAGAAACACAGACTCAAACAAACACACACACACACACGCATGTAAATATATATATTTATACTGGGCTTCTTTCAATTTCCGTCTACCGATTCCACTCACAAAGCTTTGGTCGGCCTGAGACTATAGTAGAAGACACTTGCCCAAGATGCCATGCAGTGAGACTGAACCTGGAACCATTTAGTTGGGAAGCAAGCTTCTTACCACACAGCCATGCCTGCACCTCAGTGTGAAGTGAAAACCAGTACATTCAAATAGGATTTCATCTACAACTGAGTTATCTACTCTTATGCCAATGTCCACTTCATAGTATGTATTTTAAAAGAAACATAAGAACCAGACTAATAACTGGTATTGACATAATCAGTTAGAATCGTTAAAGATAGTACTCCAGTCTTTTGGTATGTCTGGATGTAAAGGAAATAGCCAAATAGAGAACAAGTGCGAAATAATGGAATACATGTTTGAAAATAATTCACTGGAAGTACATGAAAGGATAATACATCATGGTAGATATTAAATTATTCCCTCATTTCATATTACATGACCATACAAATATTAGCACATTGCTTATTTAAAATGATTAATGTTTCTGAAGTTCATTTTTTGGCTCTATCCTTTAAATTACCATATTGTACATGAAAGGATCATATTTGACTTATTCCCTTCTAATGATTGCTATATCAGATATTAATCATGCAAGAAGAGATTGTTTTAAATGTTCTTTTCTTTTTTTTTTTTTGTTATTCATTTGATTTGTCTCCCTTGCCTTTAGTTTTAAACTCTGTTCAGCAATGTCTTAACTCTCCACACTACAAGTAGAATATCGATTAATTAACGTTATTATGCTCCCCTATTATAAATATGTTAGCACTTATTTCATAATAATTGCAATAGCTGAGTCTTTGGCTTGTTAGTTTAGTCATGAATTTGTCTCCTTTCATATTGGTGACTTTGGGTAAGGTACTAAAGTCTCCATCATTTTATTTTACTGCAGAGGCATTAAATTACATTAAATTACATTAAATTACATTAACAGTTTAGCATTCAAACCGGCCATATCCAGCCTAAATATTTTACCTGTTTAAAACCAACAAGATCTGGCTTCTTACACCTACCCCACAATGTCACTCTAAAAATACAGTCATATCATTGAAATCTCAAAGCTACAAGATAATGTATGATTAATTTAAAACAATGTGAATAAATAAGCATTACATTGGTGAATACTAAAGAGTTAAGAGAGATTTATATCATCTATTTTGCTTCTTTGATATCTTTGACATACAGCTGTCAAGGAAACATTTTTTCTTCTTCTGATACTGTCAGACAAATACTATAGACATATGACTCAAATTATTTCTCTTAGAATAGAAATAATTGCTAATTTCTACTGGATAATACTATTGATATATAATGCCAAAAAACAAACAAACAAAAAAAAACAAACAAAAAAGGATGAGAGTGCAGAGCAAAATAGTCAGAAGCTTAACTGTAATAAGATGTGCATAAGAAAAGAAACACAGATTTATTGTATAATTTGTTGTTCAAGGTTTATTCTGTATCATTATTTAACTGTGGTAAATATGTTTTCCAATTCTCTGGATGTTCTTTCTTGTAATTGATTGAGTTATTTTAAAGCTCAGTATGTGTCATGAAGTGGAATCTAATCAATAAATACCATTGAAAATATTTACAAATAATAATAATAATAATAAATCTGTTTCTCCCTCTCCCTCCATATTTAGATCTCACAATAACAATGTTGTTGTGTGTAAAACTTAGCACAAATATTGAAATAGTTTGCTCTTATTTTTATTTAATTAATTGCTTTGTTTAATAATTGTCACTTTCAAATAATGATATATTTGATTAGCATAAATATGTTTTCTTTTCAAATATCTTTTAACAAGCCATATAAATTTATTGTTATTTATAACAATAAATTTCCTTCCATAAAATCTTATTGAAATGGCATAAAATGATTTGCTATTTTTAATCTCTTTAAACCATTTAAAAGTGTGTTCTCTACATTACATAATGAGTTTTAACTTAATGTTTTCAAAACACTTTTTTTTTTCTAGTTTTAATTACCGTTTTCCTAGTTCTGGTGAAGATTTTCAGTAGGTTTGTTGGCTTGTGTGTTATCTATTTTGTTTTAAAACGAGCTGAGATTATTGAAAGTATGAAAAAGTATTGGTAACTTTTATCTTTTACTCGCTTCAATCATTAGACTGTGGCCATGCTGGGGCACCATCTAGAACAATATTTTTTTAGTCGAATGAATCGACCCCAGTTACTTATTTATATTTTAAGCATGGTACTTATTCTATCAGTCTCTTTTGCCAAACCACTAAGTTACAGGGAGATAAACACACCTACACTGGTTGTCAAGCAGTGGTGGAGGACAAACACAGACACAAAGACACACATATATACACACAACGGGCTTCTTTCAGTTTCCATCTACCAGATCCACTCACAAGGCATTGGTCAGTCCAAGGCTATAGTAGAAGACACTTGCCCAAGATGCCACGCTGTAGGACTGAACCCGAGACCATGTAGTTGGGAAACAAGCTTCTTACCACACAGCCACGCCTAGCATTTTATCTTGTAATTTATTTTTAAAGTATTTTCTGGAAAAGAAATTAAGCCAGCAGTATTTTGGGTTTGTTTCCCTTGAAAAAAAAGAACATTACATAATAGAAATCTGGATGGTGGATTATATTAAGTTTGCTTTTAAAATTAATATGGTCTAACTTGGCAACCACATGATTCAAGATTTGATTTCACTGCATGGTATACTGGTTTTGTGCTGTAATCTTATGTTGACTAATGCCTTTTGAGTGGAATTTTGTAGAAGGATACTATTTGAAGCCTTTTATGAAAGAGTATGTGTATGTGTGTATGTGTATGTATCTACATGATTGTATGTGTGTGTACATGTGTGTTTGTGTACATGTTTATGCTTGATAGTGTGAAAACAATGTTATATGTATAAAGCATAATATCATCATGATTTTAATGTCCACTTTCAATGCTTGCATGGGTTGGATGTAAGTCATTGAGGTAGGTTTTCCACAGCCAGACGCCCTTCTAGTCATCAACTCTTACCTGTTTCTAAGCCGGGCAATATTTCCTCATCTCATACATGTTCTCACAGAATATTGGAAATGAATGACACTGCATCTGTGACAGTAACACTCATTTACAACTATCATGCGATGTCAAGACAGGGAGACAAAAACATACACATACATCATCATCATCATCATCATTTAACGTCTGTTTTCCATGCTGGCATGGGTTAGACGGTTTGACTGGAAACTGGCA
>JAOPUL010000001.1:143939143-143949454 GCA_027564515.1 Octopus rubescens | reverse complement strand
ACCCCTCCCTCTAATTCCGTCAACCTCAATAAACCTACATCTGCTGACTGGATTTACATTTTCCATCCTTTCAACATCTCCATACCATCTTAATCTATTCTGGCGCATAATATCAACTATGTTGGGAATGCATAACCTATCCCTCAACTCTTCTGATGACTTCCTATCCCTGAGACTTAGCCTACACATCCACCTCATCATATGCATATCTGCTCTAGAAATTCTACGAATGTCCTCCTCCTTAAGCATATATATATATATATATATATATATATATATGTATGTGTGGCTTTGCATCTGTGTATGTTCCACACCACCCCATGACAACCAGTGTTGGTTTGTTTATGTCCCTGTAACTTAGCAGTTTAGCAAAGGAGCCCAATAGAATAAAAATTATGCTTGACTGTAGTCTAATGACTGAAACAAGCAAAAGATAAAAGATGAATCTAAAGTAATTATGAAATAAAAACTGAAATGTTGTACTTTGTTGTACCAGTTTCCCTCCAACAAATGGTGCTGGTCAAAACATTGGTTGTTACTTCATTTCACGGCACAGCAACCTACATCACTTCAATTCATATTGCAATCTGATTCTTCCTAATAATGCAAGACCATTATTCTACCAATTCTAGTGACTATAGTTTAACAAGACAAGATGTTTTCAGTATGATGAGGCACCTCTGTGGTCGCTAAACCTGTTAGAAATATTACCCAAATAACCCTTATTACACAAGGAAACATTGACTAATATAGTCCTAGATACACAATGTCAGAATATAAGTTGCAAATGCCATGACTGGAATGTCTTTGATCACAAATTTTCTCAGTCAGGATTGACTTCAGGTTAAACAACAACTATATTTTATTAGGTAATGAGGTTCTATTAAAGGCAGATTTTCTACTGTTAGAAGCTTTTCCTGTCACCAACCCTCATCTGTTTCCAATGAAGGTGAGTTTTTTCCTGGGGGAAAATCTCACCTTGATTGGAAAAAGATGAGGGTTGGCAACAGGAAGGCTGCAAACGAATGACAGTTTCTATGATAGTGATGAGAGATATCTGGTGAGTGGCCATTTTAACAAAAGAGACTTGGAGTAGTCCTTGTAGCCTGTTAAAGTGATATTTGTTGAAAACGCACTTGGTCAAGACAAAACACACACACAAATATGTACATACATATACACATCATCATCATCAATTAGCATCCATTTTCCATGCTGGCATGGGTTAGATGGTTTGACTAGAGACTGGCAAGCCGGGGAGCTGCACCAGACTCCAATCCGTTTTGGCTTGGTTTCTATGGCTGGATGCTCTTCCTAACACCAACCACTCCAAAGAGTGTACTGGGTGCCTTTAACATGTCACAGGCACGGGTGTTTATAATGTGTTACCGGCACAAGTGTTTATAATGTGTCACCGGCACGAGTGTTTTTAATGTGTCACTGGCATGAGTGTTTTTAACATGTCACTGGCATGAGTGTTTTTAACATGTCACTGGCATAAGTATTTTTAATGTGTCACTGGCACATATATACATATATGCATGTATGTGTGTGTATATATATATATATATATACGTACACACATGCACACACACACACACACAATGGGCTTCTTTTCAGTTTCCATCAACCAAATTCCCTCATATGGCTCTAGTTGACCCAGGACTATCTAGAAAACAAACATTTGCCCAAGGTGCCACGCAGTGGGACTGAACCTGAACCCCTTGGCTGCAAACCAAATACCTTCACTCGACAGCCTTGCTAGTACACATATTACTTTATTTATTATATTGACAATTCTAGCAAATTAAAGTATACATTAGATTAGTTGTATCAATGTCTACTGTAAACAGCCAGACTCGATAGAAATCTTTCTGGGTCATTAAATCTGTACCAGTAATATGACTCTACGTCTTTCCTTTTACTGAATTAAAAAAAAAGTATTTTCTATTTAAACAAGAAATCAATACCCAGTCAATTTTCAATTCAAAAATGATCTGTTAAAGAATTTATTAGTGTCAATCAATAAATTTATTCTATTCTATCTTTAAATAGATTTATTAATAAGATTTTACTACTGAACAATAGCTTTATAGTAGAATTGTGACAACAACCAAGCCAATACTGGATTTAATATCTCAGTTAATAACATATTTTGGTATCCCATCACAGATATTCTGAACCATTATTAACAATTAGAAGCTAAGGAATAAACGCCTTCATGATTAAAAAAAAAAAAGATCCTCAGAAGATAATTTAACAAAGTATTAAAAGAATGAATAGGATTGAAGTCCTTGTTTTCTGGGGTTTTTTAAAATATTTTTTTTGTTCCTTTTATGCTTGGTATGAATTGTAAATTATCTCTGGAGTAACATTATTTGACATGGTGCATAGCTCGGAGATCAGCGAGTCTCTCCAGGTTGAACTGCTACTTCTCCACATTGAGAAGTCACAGCTCTAGTACTAAAAAAATAAAAAGCAAAAAAAATAAATAAATAAAAAAACTGGCACTCTGTTGGTTATGAAGGTGAGGGTTCCAGTTGATCTGAATAATGGAACAGCCTGCTTGTAGAAATAACATGCAAGTGACTGAGCACTTTACAGACACGTATATCCTTAACGTAGTTCTCAGGGATATTCAGCATGCCAAAATGTAACAAGGCTGGCCCTTTGAAATGTAGGTACTACTCATTTTTGCCACCTGAATAGACTGGAGCAATGTGAAATAAAGTGTCTTGCTCAAGGACAATGCACCATCAGGTATTGAACTCATGACCATATGATCATGAGCTGAATACCCTAACCACTTAGCCATGCACCTTCACTGAAGCTCTAGTACTATGGTCATGAGATTAGAATGTTGCAGGAAAGAATCACAAGATGGATTTTCGAAGAAACCCAGGGGTAGACCAGGAAAGAAATGGTTAGATAATATCCATTATCTCAGTTGGTTATGTTTGGGAATCCAGCCAGAAAGTCTAATGACAGTTGCTGCTGCTTTGAAGGAGGTGCCTGAGGACTCTACCCCACACAACTTTCCCAGGAATAGTGGACAGAGAAAATGGATAGATGGAAGGATATTTACGAAAGAAAATGGAAGTCATTTCTTTTCTGGCTTGTATGTATTTTGTTACTCACTTGGAGCGAGTGAGTGTTTTACAGACAACATTCTGATATCAAACACAATGACACGGCATCTATTTTTCCTTTTCTGTAATAAATCACCATTAAAAGATCTTAAATTTATCCACTTCTACTTCAATTTTCACAAGTCAACAAAGAAGCATCAACCTTTAGAAATTGCTGCTAAATTGCTCTCAAATTCCACTGTTCTGTCATATAAATGGATGAATAAAATGGATATAATATAGCAGAAAATGAGATAAGATGGTCATGGCATTCCTAGAAAGTCGATTGGATGGTAAAGATTCATTCGAGAAAAGCATAGCTGTTGAACATCAAGAATTCATGCAGTTAAACATAAAGCCTCAAATTACTTGGAATGTGATGAATCTGCATGAAATGACAAACTGAATACTTTCAAAGGTAAGAACAACCCAATAATATACTTACACATACACACACCACATGAACAAACAAAAAATGTCAAACATATTCACAAATCCCAAATTACAAAATAAAGAAAGAAAGCCAAAAGTGTTGCCATTATCTCCTTTCATACATTCATAACTTCACAATCAATTCAAATGGTAAACATTTCATACATAAAATACACAGAAACAGCACAAGTAACTAATATACACAATATAAACAAAACAGAAAAAATATCTAAAGATACTGCAATACAACATTAATGGCCTAAAAAGTACCTTTATAGAACTAAAATACTTCATCACACATGACAGTCATGTTATTATACAAGAAATGAAATTACAAATCCCAACACATGATTCTTCACTTCCCAAATTACATTTCAATAATAGAGAGCAGACCAAGCCAAAGAAAAAAACTCATATATAAAAGTCTGCATCAGTTACACCAATACCACAAAATCACTACATTAATCAAGGGACATGACAACACACTCAAAGTGCAAATATTCAGAATATAAAAAAAAGAAACAATATGAAACACACTTGCATAATGAGTATGCTACTTCCAACCTCACCAACTGTCCCACTAGGTTACACACCCCAACATAAATCAAGAGATGGAAATAGCTATATGATGAAATCTTTATCATCATTGATTTATGTCTAAGTTCCATGCTGGCATAGGTTGGACAGTCTGACAGGACCCAATGGGCCCAAAGGCTGCATTGTGCTCTAATGCCTGGATGCCTTTCCTAATGCCAAGCACTTTACAGTATCATCCTCCTCCCTCCTTCCTTTAACGTCCGTTTTTCCATGCAAGCATGGGTTGGACGGTTTGACCGGGGCTGGCAGGCCGGGGCCCAACCATGCTCCGGTCGGGTTTGGCTTGGATTCTACAGCTGGATGCTGGGTAATTCTTCTATTCTTTTAATAGTTTCAGTCTTAGGACTGCGGCCATGCTGGAGCACCGCTTTAAGGGTAATTTTTTTTTCTTGAGGTACTAGCATTAGTGAGGTTGCCATGCAGCCAGCAAGACTAATATCCCCTTAGAATGAGTGGGGCCACAGTAAAGAGGGAGCTTTATGTTATTGGATGAGGGGCCAGAACAGGTAGGGGAGCGACACAACTACTCACATTATAGAAGAGAGGGTGAGAGTGGTGGGGATGGAACTGGAAAAAATAGAAAAGAGTAGTGGTGATGAGGTATCAGTGTGGATCCTCAAGACACAAAGTAAGTAAGAGTGGGAACAAAACAGGAAGTGTAGATGGGTAGAGGTTGCAAGAGTGTATAGAAGAGATAAGGAATGAGTGAGAAGATCAAGGAAGGTGTGCTCATAACGAAGCTTTGTTTCCACCAATCCTCTCACCACCACTCAGTGGACTCAATACACAGATTACTGTAGAATTGACTACAATTACTAGTAAGCTAGCTACAAGGCGATATAGATTATTAGCAAATGTACTAGAAAACACCACTCTCATGATGATGACCACAATGAAAACCAAAAGTGGGTTATAGAGAGGGTCATAGAGAGGGTCATAGAGAGGGTCATAGAGAGGGTCATAGAGAGCAGCTACAGTCTGTCATGTGAGAATCATGTCAGCTGCATGAGGTAGAAAAAAAAACATTTTAGATTTCATAAATATTTTTAAGTCAATAAATGAAAGTATTTAATTTAATGTTGAAGGTTGATATGTACTAAACACTTAGAGCAGCGATTGGTAAAGTGTTCCATAATTATACATATAGAAACAGACTGGACAGTAGCCAGTGTATAACATGCCAAAAACACCACAATACATGACATAAAAATCAACTATGCATGTCAGAATGTGCTTTATCATCATCATGATCATCATCATCATCCTTTAACGTCCATTTTCCATGCTAGCATGGGTGGGACGGTACCACAGGAGCTGGCCAAGCCAGAATCTGCACCAGGCTCCTGTGGTTTTGTTTTGGCATACATAAAATATATTCCAATGAAAAAGATTTTTAAATATTATTTTGCCAAATGGATATATTATGAATTCAATCTATTCATAGCGATAGTGGCTATCATCTTGAACATTAAAACAGAATGAATGGTTTTTAGAAACTTAAATGAATAGATGTTTGAGTCAATAGCTTATCGGATTATCTAACATATGGGTGCCGGTGTGGCTGTGTGGTAAGAAGCTTGCTTCCCAACCACATGGGTCTAGGTTCAGTCTTACTGCATGGCACCTTGGGCAAATGTCTTCTACTATAGCCTCGAGCCGATCAAAGCCTTATGAGTGAATTTGGTAGACGGAAACTGAAAGAATCCCATCATATATATATATATATATAGTAATCATATGGAACATGTATCTCAATAATGAAATATATATATATATAGAAGGTCTGCTAATGGAAGCCAGTCTGAATGTGCTTAAACTCTCTAATCATAATTCTATGCATCGATAGTAAAAATCAACACTTGTTGGTAGCTGGGGGTTACATGGTGCTGCAAGTTGTTCCCTCTGTGATGAACAGCTTTATTTAGGAACCATGCTGCTCACCCCAGCACAGGTGAGGCCTGAAACATCACCTAACCTGCATACTCATAATGATTTCTATACTGGGCACGAAGGCCCGATATTTGGGGGGAGGGGAGTAGTCGATTACATCAACCCCAGTTAGTAACTGGTACTCACTTTATCGACCCCGGAAGGATGAAAGGCAAAGTCGACCCCGGCGGCATTTGAACTCAGAACGTAAAGCCGGAAAAATTGCCACTAAGCATTTCTCCCGGTGCGATAACGACTCTGCCAGCTCGCCGCCTTAATAATAATAATAATAATAATAATAATCCCTTCTACTACAGGCACAAAGCCTGAAAGCAGAATCTTCATGGAATTTGTTGACAAAAGGTGATCTTAAGGGTGAGATTCAAAAAGTTTGTTGGTGGCTGATCAGGATCAAACACTAAACACAAACTCAATTAGGAATATGTATAACCCAGATGAAACAAATAAGTGTAGGTTATGTGAAAAGAAGGTGGAAAGTATGACACACACCGTGAGTGCCTGTGACAGGCTTATGCAGAGAGAATATAAAAGGCATCACGATAAAGTGTGCTTATACCTTCACTGCAACTAATATGGGTTACCCAGGAGATCCTTACTTCAATGATGAAGAAAAGACAAAAATTGTAAAATATGCAGACTTGTGAATAGGTGTCGAGAGGATGTGGAATATAAAAGCAAAAGTGATACCAATCATGATCAGAGCATTTGGGTCGGTGATGAAAAGCCTCCAGAAACACCTTTACACATTTGGAATCTGTCCCAGCATTACGACATTGCAAAAGACATCACTTTTGGGAATAGCAAATATCCTGCAGAAAGTGCTGTCTATCTGAGGTTACATAACATGATAGGGAGTAGATTAAATGATCCAGTGTTCACAGGATCATCACTGTGCAAATGAAGGAATAATAATGATAATGATAATAATAATTTTAAATTTTGGCACAAGACCAGCAATATTAGGGAGAAGGAGTTAGTTGATTACCTCAACCCCAGTATTGTTTCTGTGCAAGATAATAAGTCAACACTCTCATTAAACTTGGTGTATGCAACTGAAACAGTATTAAATTAAAATAACCATCAGTATATTATGCTTAATGTATATACACCATTGACAGACATGTTGCTATGGTTTTTGTCTGATAGAAAATTTCTTCATAGACATGTTGGATTAAAAGCACAATATACATAGGAGCGAGGCAAGCATTGTCCCAGCAGTGACTCACAAGAATGTAAGATGTGGTTCAATCTTCTTGTGCCTTATTAATGACAGGTCCTCAGTCCCATGCCAAGGTGAAATTTATCCCTTCTATGCTATAGAAAACCGTAAATAATAAATTCAATGATATTGGGGAAAGCTTGCCAGGCTGAATAAAATACAGGGTATGCAAATAAAACAACATTAAATTAAAATATCTGTCTATGTATCATACTTAACATATACACATCATTGAATGATATAATGCTGTAGATTTTATCTGTGATAAAATCTCTTCATAGATATGTTGTGTTAAAAACACTATATTTGCTGCGATTACGTATGTAATGTTTCAAAAGTATTCTCCAACTGAATCATTAACTATAAAATGAAGAAATTAAGATAACACTTGTAGTTGTGTAGTACTCAACCCTGAATATCTATGCATTTATAGGTAGGAAATCTGAAATGATTGTAGAGTGTATATACATTATTAAATACAGATTTTAAAGAAAACAGTCAATTTATACTTGAAAATATTATTTTTATTCGATATTATCTTTGTTATTATTTTATATTGGTGAAGAAGACACTCAGTTATACATAATTGACTTGAAATAATGAACAGTGCAGCAAAGTTCATTCAACTTTATTTCAAACTGTTTTTGATGTAAACTCATGTATAATGGAGTGTGAGGAAATTAACATATTTATACAAATGGTTATGTTTGAAATTGTTTATTGGTTGTTGAAAGAAATGAATAGCGAATGCTGATATTAGAATTTCAGTCCCACAAGACTGATTTTTTCAAGTTTCTAACACATCTGTGTGCAAGGAGAAAAAAGAAAGGGAGGGGCGAGAGAAAGAAATAGATAGATAGATAGATTTCTTAATTAGCCACAAGGGCGCATAAAAATGGGACAGTACAGGGACATATGGCAGGGGTTTTACATACAATCGAGTAAATAAAAATAACAACAATTTTTAAAATAGAAGGTAGATAGATAGATAGATAGATGTATGCATGCATGCCAATCTCAAATAGTGGAATGCTTATTTACTGATCACACATCTAACATAGTTTGAAGGAGATGAAATGTAGGATAGATTGGATTGTGAGGAACACAAAACAGCCAAAATTTTGTGTAAAAAGAACCCTCAGTTGGAAGGGAATATTTTCTGATGGCACTGAATAAAAATATTAGGTGTCATGAGTAGGAGTTAAAAGGAATAAACAAAAGCTATTATCCGGAGATCAAGTGTGTGTGTGTTTGTGTCCAGCTCAAAATCTTGTCTCACTCACTCACCGACTCACCCTTAAACATACAAGAGTTTTATGGAGATCAAGTATGTATGTATGTCAGGCTTAAAAGGTACTCGTTCACCATCAAACATGAAAAAGTTATCTAGTGTTAATGGTTTGTTCGGCTCAAAAAGTTGACTTGGTCAACACAAGAGTTATCTGGAAATCAATTGTGAGAGAGGCAAGAAGCAGGTCATCTTAAACAGGTCATTTTGAGCCCTAGGCTCGTCCCAAGTAATGCAGGTGTCTTTAGCACCATAATATCACATTCCGTGATCTATATATTTTTCCTTTATATATATATATACTTACTTACTTACTTACACACACACACACACACACACACACACACACACACACACACACATATAGATATACACACACTTATAAAAGAATTAGTGTATAAGCCTTCTAAAGTAGAAATTAAATATTAAATTGTATTTGAACAATAAAATGACTTCAAAGGAAGAAATGTTTAGGGTTGAGAGTGGTGTGGTAAGAGAGGGTGGTGTTGAGAGAGCCGAGGTTGCTTTGATTATTTGGTGGTGACGATGTGCTAATTAAGAGTAGCTTGTTGATTGAGGGTGGTGTGGTTTGTGATCAAGGGTCTGTGTGATGATTGAGGGTAGTTTGTGAAAGCAAAGCCCCAGAACATTAAAAGTGGTAGGCCCCTGTTTGAATTAAAATAAACAGTAAACCACCAGAAAGACTTAATCTTCTTTGTAAATAGGGTGGACTGTTGGGTGGACCCTAAATAAGGCAGAATTGGAATTGGTTCTTGAAGGTGGTGGTGGTCTTGGTGATGGTGGCAGTCTTGACAGTGATACTGGCGGCTGTGGTGGTCTTGGCAGTGTTGTTGGTGGGGGTGGTTGTAGTCTTAGCATTGTTGGTGGTGGTGATAGTTGTAGGATAAAGGGGAAAGAAACAGGGAGTTGAAGGCCTTTTTGTTTTTTTCTTCTTCCTGATATTTTTGATTTTTTTTTTTTGTTTTAAATTCTTTAATTTTTTTGTTGTTTTTTTTTTATTCTTTCGACGTTTTTATTTTCCATGTGAGTTGAGTCAGCGGAAAGACTCATTTTCAACAACATGTAAGGAAATCCTGGTGACAAACAGCCGGTTGAATGGACAGCCAGAGATGGCATGTCAGCTGGAGGTCTTGAAAAGATTCCTCCGGTTTCTTTGGTTAAGTGGGTGGGTGGGTGGATAAAGTTGGAATGCAATTAAGAGGAATTCAACAAGTTTAGTGGCTTAGGGACACATCTGCTTTCTTCCCCTTTCACATCAGTTTCTCTCTCTCTCTCTTTCTCTCTCTCTATCTCTCTCTCTCTCTTTCTCTCTTTCTATATCTCTCTCTCTTTCTCTCTCTCTATCTCTCTCTCTCTCTCTCTCTCTCTCTGCTATGCCCCATCATCCTTCCTCCTGTGGACCACACTTCCTGGAAGTTGTCCATGATATTCAAGTAGTGGTTGGCTAGGGTGGGGTGCAAACAAGTTAACTGAGATTCTAGGGAGTGGAGAATAGATTCATATACATAAACTGTGTGTGTGTGTGTGTGCAGTTACGCATTCACACTTACACGCACACACACACATATATATATATATATAGCGGCGCAGCTGTGGCTCTGTGGTAAGAAGCTTGTTTCCCAACCACATGGTTCCGGGTTCAGTCCCACTGTGTGGCACCTTGGGCAAGTGTCTTC
>JAOPUL010000001.1:143891933-143902391 GCA_027564515.1 Octopus rubescens | reverse complement strand
GCCTTGTGAGTGGATTTGGTAGACGGAAACTGAAAGAAGCCCGTCGTATATATATATGTATATATCTATGTGTGTCCCCTTGTGTTTGTGTTTGTCCCCCACCACCGCATGACAACCGGTGTTGGTTAGTTTACGTCACGTAACTTAGCGGTTCAGCAAAAGAGTCGATAGAATAAGTATCAGGCTTGAAAAATAAGTACTGGGGTCGATTCATTCAGCTAAAAATTGAAGGTGGTGCCCCACCACTGCAGTCTGATGACTGAAACAAGTAAAAGCTAAAAGCTAAAAGATATCTGCAGAGAAATATATCTAACACATGGTTTGGTGGAAACCACAAATTGTAACAATTCCTTTGGAAACTGTAGTCAACTAATGTTTCAATGTTATTAATTTATTTCTCAACCTAATTGGGATGAAAATAGATATTAGACTTGATAGAATATGAACTATATCCAAAACTACATATTTTCTTTAGTTCAACCCAAGCCAGCATGAAAAACAGACGTTAAAGGATGATGATGATGATATTAAAGGCTCCAATCTGATCAACTATTATTGTTCCACAAACCAATAAATATCAGATTAAGAAACTTTTTTGGTTTTCTTGGTCAAAACTTTAGGGCGTTAGGCTCATAATCATAAAGTCACGAGTTCAATTCTTGAGCCAGGTAGTGCATTATTTCCTTGAATAATGTAGCTCATTTCACATTGTTCCAGTCTACAAAGTCAAAAATGGGTATCAACCCAGAGGGGGTGCAGCCCCCCCCCCCCCCTCAGCTATTGCACCCTGAATATTCTGCTGGGTAAAAGGTGAGAACGTCAAATAAATGTCTATGCCTGTCCATGACTACACAAGCACTTAAGACAATCAGAAAAAGCATGATACAAGCTACCAGGCGCAAGAGATGGTTAAGGTTTTGATAGTTGGTTGGGGTTTTATAGTTCATATTCAATTAAAATCTTTACTTTAAATAACTTTTACAACAAAACTGAGAACAATGATGAATTACATTATCTTTTATCTTTTACTTGTTTCTGTCGCTAAACTGTGACCATGCTGGGGCACCACCTTGAAGAAATTTTTAGTCGAACGAATCGACAACTGCACTTTTATTTTAAGCCTGATACTTATTCTATCGGCCTTTTTTTGCCAAACCACTAAGTTACAGGGATGTAAACAAACCAACACTAGTTGCCAAGCAGTGGTGAGGGACAAACACTGACACACACACACACACACACACACACACACACATACACACATATACAACAGGCATTAGCAGTTCAGCAAAAGAGACCAATAGAATAAGTATTAAGCTTTAACAAAAAACCCTCCAAAAAAACAAATACTGGGGTCAATTTGCTCGACTAAAATTCTCCAGGGCGGTGCCCCAGCATGACCGCAGTCTAATGACTGAAACAAGTAAAAACAAAAGATATTAATAATATGAAAATTACAACTAACTGATGCAAAAATGTTAAGAAGCCATATCTCAGATGAATGCTAATTTCATTATAGTGTTCATTTAGTAACTGCAGTTTCTTAATTAATAATTAGTTTAATAGATTGCTTCATTTATCTTCTGCATTGACCACAAAGCAAGAAGTTGTAAAAAAAAAAATAGAGGAAAAGATTCATTCTTTTAATAATTAAACTGTAATATTTAATAATGTAGTTTAACAGAAGTTTTGTTAAGCAATGAATAGAATAGAAGTGTAACGAAATGACACTGTGAAATTAATGCCTATTTTCAAAGATTCAGTGATCATGTGCGTGCGTGTGTGCATGTGTGTGTGTTTTTTTATTAAATTAGTCATTATTTAAAAAAAAAACATGTCCAAGGTATTTGGAAACACAGCCTTAATAAAATAATTCAAATCTATGATAAAGAAAGCGATTGAAATAATTATAAATATAAATTGCTGTTTGAAATCTTATTTGAATTTTCCTTTAATGAATTTTCAACTAAAAATTGCAAAGGAACTTTTGGACTTTTTTTATTTTAATTAATGAAATAAGTTAAATGTTACCATTAAATATTCTTGAGTTTCTTTTTAATGTAATTACATAAATCATGAAAAGGAAACATAGCTAAAACCCCTAACATATACAATAGTAAACATGTTAGAGGTGAGAAACCAAGCTTCCATCTGCCTAACTAATCAATGCAATCTCAAATACAATAGACCCACCCCACTTCTTTTTTAACCAAAAAAAATCCGTAATATATTTTAATTCAATTCTTTTTACATTCATCCAACCATTTTTTTCCCACCCACTATTCCTGGGAGGATCATGGGGTAGAGTCCTCAGGCATGTCCTCCATAGGATCCTATCAAAAGCAGCTGTCATTACACTTTCATTGCTGGATTCCCAAGAGGATTCCTAACTGAAACTAAGAACATTATCTAACCATTTCATTCTTGGTTTACCCCTAAGTCTCCAGTCAGTTGGCCCAGCTTCAAGAATATGTCAAGTAATATTGCTCCAGAGATCCTCCAAGTATAATTTTACTCCTATCCTCCATCAGTTCTGATCTAAATACTTTGTATTAAATTTCTTGTATTATGCATAAGTAAATATGAGAATTCTTTTACCATTTTCACCTATGAAATGGTGTTTAGACCAATTAAACATGTTGCACCTATCTAAGTACTTTTACTATTATTATTATCTTTTAGTTCGTCCAATCATTGTCGACAATGACCAAGGACATCACACGGGAAAAGAAGACAAAGCATGGTGTGTCCAGCAGTGTTATAGTTCTACACGAGTCTCACCATGGTGTCATTCGTTACAAATCTGATCAATAGGAAATATTACCCTTGCTTAGAAACTAGTGGTGTTAGTCACCTCCATCCCCACCACTGCTTGAAAACTGGTGTTGGTTTGTTTAAATCTTCATAACTCAGCGATTTGGAAAAAGAAACAGATTAACAACCATACTTAAAAAACGGATTTGGGATGGATTTATTCAACTAAAACACCTTCAAGGCAATGCTCCAGCATGGTCACAGTTCAATGACTGAAACATAAAAGAGAAACATTTATGGACTTCAGCCCAATTTGGATCCTACCTACCACATCCTACTAACACATACACACTCCATATCCCAATTCCTCTCTGAGACATAAATCTCACATCCTCTAATCTCCAACTCATCTCTGATCTCCAGTTTACTTTATTCCAACATTGCTCTCAAAGGTCATGTCTACACAAACATCATATTTCCCATCTCTTTCTCTCTCTCTCTCTCTCTCTCTCTCTCTCTCTCATTCCTTACTCCAGCTCAAAGTCTTTCGACCCTATTTTTCTAAGCTCAATTCTTTTAATCACTATTAGTTATTTGACGATCTCACTTCCTGCATTAAAGACATCTACCTCACTCTAACTCTCTCTCTCTCCCAAAGTTATTGTTTAGCCTTGGGTCAGCCCTGAATGACCACACCTTATGAGCAGAGATATTCCAGTTGTGACAACCCCAGACCCAGTGTATCTATGATTATATTATTCATTTTCTAAGACAGTAAGGTGTGGTTTCGGAGAGATTTGGCTGCTATTTCTAGCTAATCATGTGGCCACTACATATAAGCCTTCCCTGAAATCAACACGGCTGACTTCACTATATACAACTATGTGTACCTTTAATCTGAGGGATTACTGTCTCTGTACTCCTTGTTTATTCCAATAACTCCCAAATAAAAACAATGGACTAAAGTCCTTCTGCTCCAAATTCTCTAGTACTGTTCACACATCAAGGGGAGTAACTGCTGCTATGCACAAACACCTTAGAGCACATTCAAGAGAAGATAATTTGAGGTTCACCCTCTCTCTTTCTCTCATCTACAATGGCTTCTGCTATTCACATATCCTTTCTACCTCAGCCAATTATTATCACACTCATTTTTCTCCTCGTCACCCACACTGTCTCTTCCTACACCCCCACACTAAACACTTCCTTCAGTCTTTCCTTCCCAGAACTGTAACATTCTCGAATTTCTTCCGTCTAAATCTTTTCCTCCACACACGGATCTTCAGATGTAAACAAACCAAAATCAGCTCTTAACTGCTGGGTGAACAGGGAGGGACAAACACACACACACACACACACATATATATTGGTTTCAAATTTTGGCACAAGGCCAGCAATTTCGGGAGAAGGGTAAGTTAATTACATCGACTCCACTCATTTTATCAACTCTGAAAAGATGAAAGGCAAAGTCGACCTCGGTGGAATTTGAACCCAGAATGTAAAGATGGATGAAAATGCTGCTAAGCATTTTACCCAGCATGCTAACGATTATGCCAGCTCACCTTATATATATCATCATCATTTACCATCCATTTTCCCTGTGGGCATGGGTTAGACGTTTTGACTGGAGACTGGCAAGCTGGGGAGCTGTGCCAGACTCCAGTCCATTTTGGCTTGGTTTCTATGGCTGAATGCTCTTCTTAACACCAACCACTCCAGAGAGTGTGCTGGGTGCTTTTAACATGTCACCAGCACAAGTGTTTTTAATGTGTTACCGGTACGAATCAATATATATATATATCATCATCATCATCATCATCATCATCCTTTAACGTCCGCTTTCCATGCAAGCATAGGATATATATATATATATATATATATTATACACACAATGCGATTACCACAGTGTTTTTGTCTACCAATTTGAATCACAAGACATTGGTCATCCTGGAACAATAAAAAACATTTGTCCCAAGGTGTCATTCAGAAGGATTGAACCTGAACTACATGGTTTCAAAGAAAACTTCTTAACAACACAACTATTCCTGTGTTAGCTGATCATACTTTTAATTCAGAAGGAATACTGCAATATAGTGCAACATTCTTGAACATAGCAATATTGGAATCTTAATTTGCAACTTGAATTAACCTTTTTGCATTAAACCAGCCGTATCTGGCCAAAATATTGTTTTATGTTCAAACTGGCTAGATCTGGCCTCTCACACCTACCTTACAATGTCATTCTAAAAATAAACACTCAGAGCATTGAAATCTCAAAGCTATGAGATAAATGATTAATCAAAACAATGTGAATAAATAAGCATTACATTTGACAGAGTAATCTGAATGCTAAAGGTAAAATTCGATTAATTTCCTCTGTAAAACTGTATGGTAGTTTAATATTCCTGCCAACAGAAATGATAGACTGCTGTGCAGTTTTAAGTCTACAGTAATATATTTTATTTTGCATCTGAAATAATGTTTTTAATAAAAAGTACCGTGAGCATTATTGCAGACAGCGCTGTATAGTTTAGAAATTCACATTGCAAACCTGTAATTTTTTATCTGATCTCACTGCATGGCACCTAAGGCAGGTATCTTCTACAATAGCCTCAGGTTGACAAATACTTTGAGTGGAATTTGGTAGACATAAATTTTGTGAAAGGCCTATCATCATCATCACCATTATCATCATCATTGTAATGTCCACTTTTCCATGTTCCCATGGGTTGGATGGCATTTGTTAAGGTAGATTTTCTGTGGCTAGATAGATGCCCTTCCTGTCACCCATGTTCACCTGTTTCCAAGCAAGGTAATATTTCACCATGGCCAGATATATTTTCACGGATGATGAGAAACAAAGGACACTGCTTGCATGAGGCTGATGCTCAAATGCAATTATCACAAGATGTAGAATCTAGGAGACACTAACACACATAGCTAGGCCAACCAAGGCCTTGTAAATGAATTTGGAAGGTGAAGTTCCATTGTGTGTGTATGTATGTATGTGTGAAAGTGTTTGTGCCTCCTTTGATAAATAGGAGGGAATATATATCTTTTACTTGTTTCAGTCATCATACTGCAACCATTCTGGGGAACCACCTTCAATTTTTAGTCGAATGAATCGACCCCAGTACTTACTGTTTCAAGCCTGGTACTTATTCTATCAATCTCTTTTTGCTGAACTGCTAAGTTACAGGGTGTAAACTAACCAACACAGGTTGTCAAGCAGTGGTGGGGTACAAACACAGGCACAAGGACACACACACGCACACACATATATATATATATACATCGAGCTTCTTTCAGTTTCTGTCTACCAAATCCACTCACAAAGCTTTGGTCAGCCTGAGGCTATAGTAGAAGACATTTGCCCAAGGTACCATGCAGTGAGACTGAACCCGGAACCATGTGGTTGGGAAGCAAGCTTCTTACCACACAGCCTATATATATATATATATATATATATACTTGATGAGCTTTCAGTTTTTGTCAGCCGAGGGTAATATTAGAAGACATGTCCAAGGAGCCATACAGCGGGATTGAACTCAAAACCATATGGTCGAGAAACAAACTTCCTCTCACACACACACACATAAATATACTTATTTTATGTCTGCTTTCTTTTCTATTCTGATATAAGTTGTACAAGTGCTTTATGGATGGATGCTCTTACTGTCACCAACACCTTTTACTTACGACACACAGGAACATTATGTAACCATTCTAAAACTGGAAAGGACAAATGGGGACTTTCTTGGAGGTTGGACTTTACAGTTAGCCTGCTCATCATGTTGCCAGCACAAGTACATATATGCATAGATATGCAACAGGTTCCTTTTTATGTACCAAATTCACTATAGAAGACATTTACTCAAAGTGCCATACAGTAGAACTGAACCTCAAAGAGCATAGCTATGAAGCAAATTCTTCAACACAATGACATGCGTATACCATATCATATTATTTATAACAGTCTCCCCATATACTATGAAATCAAATGAATAATACTGAAATGCTATAAAACATTTAATTTAGCTCTCCATCAAAGCAATCAAGTTGCATTTGGCTAATATAAATGGTTGATTGAAAGGAAATAAAATAAGAATCTAGTAATTCTTTTACAAGATTAGGAAATATACTTTTCAACATCATATTTATTCTTTTAAGTTTTCCAAAGATATCTTATGGTAATTTCCACTGACAAATCTCAATTTTCCAAGCAAATGAGTACCATTTATGTTACATTGAAATATCTTTGAAGAAGATTTTATTGGCAGGCAATATGTAATATGGTCTGAAGAAAAGTCAAGTATAATTTGACATCATAGGAGAAATATAAAAGAAATTATTTTTCTTAAATCTAAATCATTCATTTAAACATTATGTAATGATTGTTTCCTATATAGGCACAATGCCAGCAATTTTGAGGAGAGATGGTTAGCTAATTACATTGGTTCAGTACTTATCTGGTAGTTTGTTTTATTGACCAGGAGTAGCTGTGTAGTTAAGAATTTTGCTTTCTGACCATGTGGCCTCAGGTTCAATCCCACATCGCACCTAGAGCAAGTGTCTTATACTATAGCCCCAGGCCAACCAAAGCCTTTTGAGTGGATTTGCTAAACAGAAACTGAAAGAAGTCATGTGTGTGTATGTGTGTGTGTTTATATATATATATGTGTCATGTTAAAAGTGCCAGTACCACGTTAAAAGCATCCTGAACACTCTCAGGAGTGGTTGGTGTTAGGAAGGGCATCCAACCATAGAAACCATGCCAAAACGGACTGGAGTCTGGTGCAGCTCTCTGGTTTACCTGTTCCAGTCAAATCGTCTAACCCATGCCAGCATGGAAGACGGACACTTTATGATGATGATGATGATATATATATATATATATATATGTCATATGGAAGTGGTTGTATGGGAGGTGACGCCCCACTGCTATACAGTGGTTGTATGGGAAGCAGCGACCTACTATGTTGTTCCAGAACCAAACGTCGAAAGTCCGGTGCCAGTGGCACGGTAAAAGCACCCAGCACACACTGTAAATGTGGATGGCGGTAGAAACGAGCATCGGAAGTCTGGTGCCTGTGGCACATTAAAAGCACCCAGCACACACTGTAAATGTGGTTGGCAGTAGGAAGAGCATCCAGCTGTAGAAACCAAGCCAAACCTGACTGGAGCATGGTTGGCCCCCTGGCCTACCAGCTCCAGTTAAACCGTCCAACCCATGCTTGCATGGAAAAACGGACGTTAAATGACAATGATGATGATGATGATACCCTAACCACTAAAACCATCCAGCTTCCCATTATGAGGATATCCACTTTCTGGTTGGTTGAATGATTGAAACAGGGCAGTAACTCAATGGTCCCAGTGTTAATGTTGGTGATATTCTGTCTGGTATTTCTTCTTCTTTCTAGACATGTCTACTTTTTTTTTTAATACTTTTTCTTGCCTTTTTATGTTGTAATGTTGTTGTTTAGCATTAGATCAGCCCCTGATCCAGTAAAACTATAATCAAAGGTTTTCTAGCCATGATTATCCTGTCTTTGTAGTTAGATGTAAGATGGTGAAGTGTTGGCTAGGATGCCTCGCAGTATTTATTCCAGGTTTCTACGCTCTGTGATCAAATCCCACTGTGGTTAATTTTACCTTTCATCCCTCCAGGGTCAATGAAAAAAGTTACCAACTCAGGGATTGGCAGAACTGTTAGATGGTTGGGTGAGATGCCATGTTGCATCTGCTTCAGCTCTTTGTGTCCTGACAGAAATGCCAACCTGTATCAGCCCTAGTCAGCAGCCTTTCCCTTGGATAACATCACTGTCTTGGAGAGAGAGAGAGAGAGGGAGAGAGAGAGGAGACTTGCAGGAATGGGCAACTGCTAGTCTTTCCCAAAATACCTTACCCAGCTCAGGACATACATGTACAGCTACATGGTCAACATTTGCTGATGGCAGTACTACATATTCAGACATAATGTATCTAGGATTACATTATTCAATGTAGAATGCAATTTGAGGGAGATTTATTTGGTTGCTATTTCTAGCATGTTGAGTGACCACATAGAGGCTCCATTGCTGGTTTACAGATATAATAGTTGTAATACTGTTGCTATTGGAAATGAAAGATATTTGCAGTGCAATATTCTGGTCTAGTAGTGGATTCATTTGCATATATGGTAATGAAGGTGGAGATAACACATGTAATGAAAATGGAAGGCGTCGTCGTAGTAGCAGTAGTAGTAGTAGTAGTTGCAGTGTCAATAGTGCTAGTAGTGACACCTATAATATTGGTATTTATGATTATAGCCATGGTGTTTGTGATAGTGCCAAGGTAGTGCAGTGGTTGTGCTGGAATCAATCGCTGTAACAAACCATTGACCTTGAGCTGTATCAAAAGAATAGTGATACAGATACTGTTGCTGTTTGGTAATAGGTGAGCCCTGATCAAGCAAACCTATGATTAAAGACATTCCAACTATGACCATTCCATCTTTTACTTATTGTGTAAAAAAAACTGCAAAACCACATTATCTAACATGTCCTTTCTTAAGATGGTAGGGTGTAATTTGAGGGAGATTCGGCTGCTAGATCTAGTAGGTCAAGTAACCACAGGGATCTTCTTATTGGTTTGATGTTGTTGTTGTTTTTGTTGCTGGTGTTAGTGTCCTAAGGAATGTCTTGTATTAGACATTGTTTAGAGCCATGGTTCTCTACCATTTTTTTGCCTATGAACCCCTTTGATTCCTATTTTACTCTACTGGATCCCCATAGCAATTTAAGTTTTTTTTTAATGTCCTCTTATACTCCTAATATTTAAATGTTATTAGAAATTGTATGAAAATGTTGTTAGAATATTTTGTGTATTGTTGAAGTATAACCAATTTATTGCACATGATTTTTAACAAGTAAATCTTATATGGACCCCGGTTGAGAAAACCACTGGTTTAGGCAGATTAGCATAGATAATCTGGGTTAACCCATTAACATCTGGCTCAAATATTCTACCTGTTTTATGTTCAAAATGGCCAGATCTGACCTCTCACACCTACCCTAAAAAGGATTAAATAACATCAGCAATTATAAATACTACCATCGCTATTATCACCATGACCATCACTACTAACTAAGAACACTACAACTACCACCACTATTGCAGTGGTGGTAGCAACACCTGTAATGTTAGTATTTCTGCTGTTAATTATGGTGTCTTTTGCACAAACAGGCAGGTAACATACTGATATATAAGCAAAAATATTCATACTCTTTGAAACATGATTAACTGATATTTAAACATTTCTTTAAAAATATCAATGGACTTAATTCACCAATTCTAATTTTTTGTTTAAAATTACAAAGGCAATTTTTTTTTTAATTTAATTTTTTCTATTACTTGTTTCACTCATTAAACTGTGGCCATGCTGGGGCACCACCTTGAAGAATTTTAGTTGAATGAATCGACCCCAGGACATTTATTTTTTAACAATCTGGTACTTATTCTATCAGTCTCTGCTGTTGAACTGCTAAGTTACAGAGATGTAAACACACCAACACTGGTTGTCAAGCAGTGGTGGGGGACAAACACAGACACAAAGATACACACACATACATATATATATAATATATTTAGGCGCCCGTCCGAAGCGTTCGAAAGTCCGAGGGCCACGTCCGAAGCGTTCGAAAGTCCGAGGGTCACGTCCGA
>JAOPUL010000001.1:143594558-143608643 GCA_027564515.1 Octopus rubescens | reverse complement strand
AAGCTATTTTAGAGATCAGTCACATATGGAATAGACAATATAGTGACTAAGCAAATTGTTGCTACCCATAAACTGGTGAGTTCTGACCTGGCTGACCTATCACACCTAGTCAGACTGAAGAACAGCCTTAAGTTCAATCTACAGATCTATTTTTCTAAATATATCAGATACGCATCTGACACTGGATAATTTGTTATGGGATGCAATGTGACTATATTTACACGTGGTATATTTCATACTTTTTTGTCTATTTTTAACTTCTTTAAATTTTAGTGATTTCTATTGCGTTAATGGCTGAAGTAGACGTAGTCCAAATTTGGCGGTTGTTGTTCTTCTGCATTTATCACTGATACTATGAGAGGGAGTGTCTGTGTTTATGAAACTATTAATGCTGCGGCTATTTCCGATGACGAGATAATCTGTTGTGGTTGCTGTTATTGCTTTTGTATTTGTTGTTTTGTTTTTCTTTTATGTTGTTGTTGTCGTGTTCAGATCAAACTTGACTGATCAGACGAGAAAACTATGGAGAAGTGGATTTTTTTATGTATATAAGTAATTATTTGATATTTTTAAATATAATAAATCGAATTCAAAGTTACTTCTCAGTGTTATTGCAATGTTAGGATAAATACATCAAAATTAGGCATGAAAGATGGCAAGATCTATTACGAACTCAGCAATTACAGCGAGACTTCTCCAACATTGTTTTTTTTCTGTAAAACGATGACTGTTGCTTCCAAAATTCATATTTTCATTTTTTAAAAGTCTTTTGCTCAAGTGGAAGGCAATGCACATGACGAATTGCGGGTCATGTGGGAGAGGATTTGAGAAATGTTTCCACGATGCCTAAGTACTTATAGCCGTTGTCGTCAATTTTCTCCATAAATTGCCTGTCTGGTAATATAATTCCTTCCATCGTATCAATTCCACCTCTCTTAAGTAGTAGCACCCCACTCGGTTTCTCAAACTCAATTAATGGTCTTGATGCTTGCCATACAGTAACCCCGTCTAAAGACACCCAAAGTGCCTGCTTCTGCTGTTTAACCGATCGCCAGACTTTGTCTACCAATCATGCAGGTTGCTATGGTGAGATTTATACTCAGTAGACCAAATACTGCAAGGTATCCAATCAGACATTATCACGAGTTCTTCCAGTCCACCGTTCTGAATTGGTACTTTCTTATAATGAAATACGAAGTTGACCACGGCAAGAATCGCGGCCTGGCAATTGTGCCTAAATTTTCCAATCTCTTATCCCATGGAATCCTGCAAATAGGTTTCGGTTTTCTGTATCTTGGAAAAATCTGCTATGATTGAGTATTTTCATCCTTATGAATATTCTCAACGGCAAGAAATCCTGAATCTGCCGACAATCTGCAATGATCTTATAAACATCCCTGTAGGCCAAATTTACAAGTGAAAGGTGTTCCGATTCCTGACCATAATCCTTTCTATACTAGGCACGAAGGCCTGAAATTTTGGGAGAGGGGGGTAGTCGAGATTTTATCGACCCCAGTTCGTAACTGGTACTCACTTTATTGACCCCAGAAGGATGAAAGGCAAAGTCGACCCCGCTGGCATTTGAACTCAGAACGTAAAGTCGGAAAAATTGCCGCTAAGCATTTCTCCTGGCACGGTAACAACTCTCCGCCTTCCGATGCCTGACTATAATGGAACCAGTTACTTGTATTTCGGGACTGTCACAGCGTGATCTGCGCTGATAGTGTTTGCATCTTCTTTACTTGATTAATCAGAATCTATTAGATATATAATATTATGAAAACATTCAATTGTGGTGCAGCTAATATTTTGAGAATCTTAGGGTCAAAAGAGCTTTCAGCAGCTTCCATATTAACAAGCTTCTTTCTAATGAAATCTCACATCCATTATTTATTGGAACTATAGCAGTGTTAACAATTTGTTTATAAATGTTTATTTTTTAAACAATGAGAAAATATCTGCTAACACCACGGCTTGACATATTAAGTGACCTACGTTATGTTGTATCACCACTAAAAATAAACAGGCATTATTATCACATTACGCTATTAAATAAACAAATAATATATTTGAATTTTCCCATCATAAAACGATTAATTTGAATCCAGCCTTAAAAATAATTCTATTTTCTTTGTTGTGATGGTCACTCGCAAATGGCTGATGACATGAACAGTAAAGCTAGATGTTGTATTCGACATCGTATCTAAATAAGTAAGAAAAGAATAGACAAAACAGCGTTAAATAAGAATAGTACATATAAGTAAATGTATAGGCAAAAATATGTAATGATGGGCAAGGGTGAGAGCCTAAGCATTTACCCGAAAATTCAAACGGTTATAAAATTAACTGATTAAACTAATTACTGATGTAATCAAGATGAAACTACAATGATATAATACGACCAAAGTATCGCTGAAAGTCATTGTAAAATGACGGTATTTGGCGCTTATGATACATCAAAGAAGTTCAAACAGAAGCTTATGCCAGATAAGTTTCTCTAAATTTGCTAAAGTCGTAGCTTAGAACTGCAATTGCATATACCACTTCAAAACATATCAGAGCCAAATGTTTCAGACGATGTCGTCCCATAATGTTGCATTTGTAACTCTTCAACGTTAAGAATAGAATGTCACAGGAATAACGAGGAAAATTTGAACTGAATTGAATTTATAACAGTGTTGGAAATCTGGCATCTCTCCTCGAAAATTTGACCACAGCACTCGTTTAAACAATATTTTCCAAAACTGTTTTACACAAAACTGTAACCCAAATTAAGTGTCGAAGAGACAGATCTTCCATGTCCTATTTTGTACACCTATAGTAGTACATTAAAGTGAAATATAAGAAATAATTGCAGACAACATAAATCAGAAAGATAAAGTTGAACAAGTTTAACTGTTAGAGAAAGTAGGGAGATGGTAACCATAATTGTTTACAATTGATAAATCAAAATGAGAAATCAACATATTAACAAGAGAATACTAGAAAAAATATATAGCTTTACTGTAAGGTAATAACGATAAAATAGAAAACCAGACGTAGACAGCACAAATTCCTCGTGTAGAGAATAACAATACAAATGGCAAATAAATGCTAGAAGATTAAGCTGGAGAAGGAGTGTTTTAACTTATTGAAGTTAAACGGCGGGCCAATTGAAAAAGGAACTTATTCTATTCGGTTTGTATTGAAAACTATAGAATGCAGAAATACAGGAAAAATAGATTTACGAAAATAAAATAGAGAAGAAACAAATTGCAAACCTAATGAAAATATTATTGAAGCTGTTTATCTACTTATTTCTATTTAACATACGAGGTCTGCCAGGGAAATAGTAGGAATAAAAGTAATAACTGCGAAAATAAAAGTAATATCACGAACGTGGAATGGATGAGGTATGTACAGGGTTATATAAAATATTAATTTTACAAACCTAGGCAGTTGGGAACCCAGAAAATCCTTTATACGTCCTGGTTTGGCGCGGCCTTTTTTTGGAAGTTTTTCATTCCGAAACAAATCTATCTCTTTTTAAGGTATAATATATATAGAATAACATTATGTACCTTTTCATTAAGGCAGCAGCGCGTGATTCGAGGAAGCTTTGACTGTTATTTCTAAGATGAAAGGGGACTGCACAGTGGTTCCTTTTTGAGGCATGTACTTACACTTGGTATGTGTGGTGGTTAAACAGGTGGTGTGGAAACAATCATTGTTAAAAGTATCTTTTGTGTGGTGAATAACTGGAATACAACCAAGAAATAAATGTGTGGAAATTGATGATTTCGCTGTCGACTAGCTTTGCTAAATTCAGTTGCTCGGGGGAGAATTATCTTACAATTACTTATCTTTACAGAAACAGAAAATAAACATCAAGATTAGCCTAGTGTGTGGTTGTGTGTTTGTGTGAGGAATGGCTGTTTGTGTAACACACACATATTTGTATATGTTTATGCATATGTACTTATGTATGTCAATATTCAGTTTTATTTCAAGATTTCTTGCCAATAAAGAAAGAGCTGGTTGCTAATCTAGATCCAACTTTATAGGAATTTCAACAACATCGACAAAGTATTTTTTCATGCATGTGTGTATATGTGCAGTATTTGGAGTCAGTGCATATGTATGCTTTGTTTTATGTATGTATTCTCATACATATAGTTGCATGTCTTGACATGCGCATATATGCTTAAATTATAAACTTCTAGAAAGTTTTACAAATTTTTACGGTTCCAGTGATGGCTTGGATCTGTAGTCTTCGAAACACCTTTCCCTTTTCTGGTTTTGAGAAACCTAATTTCTCGAGATTGGTACCTAGACAGTGTGTTACATATCCCAGTTTCCCAATTATTACAGACATAAACCTGAAATTGTAATCTGGGTAGAGAAACTGTAGATTCCTTAATAGTTTAGCGTAGGTGTTTTCTTTTTCACTGATCTTTAGCTTTATGTTAACATCCACTGGGCGGCTGTACACAGTTTCACTTCCCTGTCCGGAATCACTATGTCAGGTCTATTATGCTTACATTTTATTGAGGTTTTCACTGGGACATTCCACCCGTATTTCTTCTTACTATGAGTGGCTATGGATTCCACCACATTGTGGGTTCTTATTTCTTTGGCCTCGGGGTTATCCTTCTGACGGATCTCATCATACAGTGTCTTAGCTACAACGTCATGTCTCATCAGTAGATAATTCCGTGATAACATTTTCGTGATAACAATTGCTTTTCACTGGGACATTCCACCAGTACACCTTCTTATTATGAGTTGTTATGGACTTATTTCTTTGGCCACAGGATTACCCTTCTGGCGGATCTCATTATACAGTGTCTTAGCTACTACATCATGTCTCATCGGTAGATAATACCATTATGACATTTTTGGACAACTGCTTATGATGTGGGTGATATCTTCGGTGTTAACTATACAAAGTCTGCATCGATTATCACATTTCGGTGCTTTTCCCGGATCTCTGTCGCTTTTTTGTATCAGGTACTTGGTTGATATTTCCTGTTCCTGGATTGCAAACGCATCCCCTTCAAAGAGGGAGTTAGTAACCGTTGTTGGTTCATGATAGGCTGCTTTGATGATTAATGTTACTATCATCCCGGAGCTTTCTGATAACATATCCATGCATGATCTTCTGCTTATATACGCTCATCCTTTCATGTGATGATACGTTCCGGTAGAGTAGTGCGACTTCTTTGGGTATGTATTTAAGGTTATCAGAGAAGGAATGCTGCTCAAGTAGCTGCCTTCCAAGTTTCATAATATCAGTGTCATGTATGCAAACTTGTTCAAGGGATACACTTCGACACTTGGTGGTTAAAAGATGTTGCCGAATGGATATGATACGACATTCAAAAGCAGTCTGGATCGATATTAAACCTCTTTCGCTTTAGGTAGTGGCGTTCTTTATTCGGCTGTAATATTCTTTGGTGACACGTGTCTCGTTACATGTGCCATCGTAAGATATGTTTTCATCCACCCCTAGATACCCGTAACATTCCTCATCAGACATAGGGTAAAAGTCAAGTCATTGATTGAGATACTGCTAGTCTGATTTACAGTTTTCCCTCCTCTCTCCACAACCATGTAGCAACATTTATCCTCACCAATCTCGAACCCTATATCCTTTTAAGAATGTTGTAACCAGGTCAAGGCTCTTTTTCATCTCATTCATATTCTTGGCATATAGTTTCAAGTCATCCACAAAGAAGCAGTGTGTAAGTTTGGTATTTCTGTTTCCCTCTGAACCAGTGAGATACCCTTCAGACTTCCTTAACATGAATGTCAAGGGGTTTACAGAAAGTATAAACAGCATCCAGAGAGGCTGGCCCTTGGAATATATTTCTGCGTTATGTATGTATAATTTGGTTTCGAGTCTTCCGAAATATAACAATATATTTTCCAGATTTATCTTACTGAATCCATGTTGAAGCCACGCTGAAACCACGTTGAAGCCACGTTGAAGTCATGTTGAAACCACGATGAAACCATGTTAAAGCCATTCTGAAACCATATTACCTGAGAGTAGCCCACAAATGTCTCTGCATGTTACTCTGTTTGAATTAAATGCTATGTCATTGAGTTAATGCAGTGATGGAAGATCAGATCACGGAGAAAGAGAAAAAAATCTAAGTAAGCAGAATGTGATAGAAACGATGAAATGTCTCAACAAATCCATTAATTTCATATTGATATCAGTCTACTTTTAGCCTAAATAAGATACAGAAACGGAGCGACAAGAATGCTTCTAGGATTCCCCAAAGATTGCCAATAACAGCTTAGATTTATGGTTTCATTAAATTTTATGCATTTCTAGCAGACATCTTTTATTCCATATTTCTTTATGGGATGAGTGTTTCTTTTGATTTAATACAGTTCTGCTTTTAAAATGTGCAAGCCATGTGAATAAATGATAAATCAATAGTTTTTTCACATATTTATACCCTGTTTTTCTTCTAATATTTCAGCCAATTTAGAATTTGGAGGGAATCATAAATTTCCCAGACGGGTTATTTTTGCATTCCACTGCAAGGGAAAAACTCAATGCTTTAAAAGAAAATAATAGAATAAATGCTAACAAGCATGATGTAGTGAGCATGATCATTTTAAGTCATTGAGACTACATTTATTGTGTGGAGAGGTAAACATTGTTGAACAATGTTTGAGTAAACCAACCAATGACCTGGGAGACTGGAATGAGTTGAGGCATCAGTTAATTAAAACTAGAACTAATTAATGTAGTGAGAGGAATGCATTTCTCATTTAAAACTAACTACAGATAAACAAATGAAGCCATGAAAAAAATTAATAAACAAAAAAATTAATATCATAAAGAGTTTCTTTTGATGTGTTAAGAAAGTACGAGATCATGGTTCAATGGAGCACAAGGTATTGCTATTTATCCCCATACCAGCGCTAATCGACCAGGTCTATGTTAAAAGGCGTTCCAGTCATGAGCATCTCGTTTTTCTTCGTGCATCAGGATTCATTATCCACATATCTTTCCTTTTACAATTTGGTTGCCAGTTGCAGCTGCTAATTCTTTCTCTACCACACAGACGCTCCGATATTGGCTATTTGGAGGACAAATAGACTGGACTGATAAATGTGTTGGCATATTCATAATAGTGGCTTCTAATTTTGGCACAAGACCAGCAATTTCGGGGAGGGGGTGAGTCGATTATATAGATCCTTGTGCTCAACTGGTACTTATTTTATCGACCATGAAAGGATGAAAGGCAAAGTCGATCACGGTGGAATATGAACTCAGAAAATAAAGACGAACGAAATACTGCTAATCATTTTGTCCGGCGTGTTAACGATTCTGCTAGTTCACCGCCTTAGGCATATCTACAATATTGATATGTTTGTACCTACGTATATATGTTCATAAAAACGCTTTCAGTCGAAATACTGAGCTATACTGAGAGAAGTGACAGACAAAAAGATAGATAGAGAGATACAGAGAGAGAGAGAGAGAGAGAGAGAGAGATGGGAGTGAGAGAGAAAGAGAGAGAGCGAAAAGGTAGCTATTTGATTCAGATAAAATTTATCTTTTTAATCCGCTATCATTTTAACTAATGAGCTTTCGTGCAAATAACTATCGTCTGCTAAATGTTGCGATCTTATATAATATAAACAGTGATACATGATCTGAGTTGACAATAGATAGAACGAGAAAGTAGAACAAATGGTTTGACCAGATCAGAGGGAAGGATCCCTAGAATGAGCCGGAGAGAAGCAGAGAAATTATGACAGAGAGAATGCATTGAGTATTTATAACAGATGAAAAAAAGACTCCAAGAGAGAAGAAAGAGAACAAGAAAACTGGAATCACATGATTGAGCAACCTTACAACATTGGGAGGCACTGAGAAGCTCTTTAGATTTATAATTGAACCCCTGAATTACTGCCAGAATGGAAATATTATGTTCCTTTAATTATAACCATACCCTGAAGAATTGAGCTTTGTTTTCATGAAAACAATAAAGAATCCACTTTTTCTTGTAAATATATATGCAACTGTAATTGTGCCTTATTCTTTGTTTCATTTGAAGTGAAAACAAGAATTGTACACCTGAAGGACAAGGATTTTATTGTTCCAACGTGCAGAGACAAACTCATTATATAACTTCTACTTTTCACCACGGGAAATCAAATCCTGTAGTTGGTCAGTTATAAACAATAAATGTTAATGAATTATTGCAACATTGTATGAACGTTTCTCAAAATATTCAATGTTTAGTTAACGTAATGGATATCATTCAGAACTTTATTAATCATTATAATCTATAAGTTCAGTTACATTCAAAAGTATTTCGATGAAATAAGAAGGATAAGCAAGTGCAATCTGAGAAAATGTTTCTATTCTTAAAAACGAACTTCATTTTAAACGAGGTTCAGACATAGGGTGGTACAATTTCCCAACAACTCGTTGTGAAATTACTTCTGTATTTATTGGTAAAATGGAACCCCTCAAGAGAATAGGGATATTGTAATTCATGCAAGAAATTACGATTATGAACCTCTCAAAAGAATTTTCTATTTTCTCCTTCCATCTAAATCTGATGTGTTGTCCACTTTGTTTTTCCCACGCTGAATTTGGATGAAACAATGAAATCCAGCAATATGAAGCAGCTCACAGGACACTTATTCGCGCCCAGATGACGATGCAATCATTTCTAATTTACGGCTGACATTTAAACAACGACTCAATATTATCCATACGAGTTCAAATGCCGCCGGGGTCGACTTTGCCTTTCATCCTTCCGGGGTCGATAAAGTGAGTACCAGTTACGAACTGGGGTCGATAAAATTGACTACTCACCTCCCGCAAAATTCCAGGACTTCGTGCCCAGTATAGAATGAAATATTATCCATACGAGAGGAAATATTTTTCAGTCGTATTTAGTGGATGTTAATTTATAGACAGTGATACATGACCTGATTTAGCAAGAGAAAGAGCAAGAAGGTAGAGCTAATGGTAAGAGAAAATCTGAGAGAATGATCACTAGAATGAACATGAGAGAAGCAGAGTAAATATGATTAAGAGAATGCATTGAGTTGAAGAATGTCATTCGTAGTTTATTAGGAATAATCAATCTCAGCTTCGTAAGAAAGAGTACAGTGAGTTATTGGACCATTTTGATGCAGGAAAAGAAAACAGTTTTTAATCAGCAGTTTCAGTTATACTACCTTCTTCATTTCAAGAAAGTTTACGGAGCGTTTACCAGTGTTTTCGATTCAATGGAAATAGCAGTAAAACACAGTAAACTATGCCCTTTCTTGACCAACACAATAAAACCGAGATGTCCAAGACTCATCAATGACTTGCAGCAGAATGAAATATAGAACATCGCTAAGATTTAATTGCAATGTTTAATAATACTTGCCTTAAAATATATCAAGGAGAAACATGTAATTGGCGTGACAGAAGCTCCTATAAAATTATAGGATGTATGTTATATAGGATGCAGAAGCTCCTATATAATAAAACTAGAAATGTAGAGAACATCGACATATTAATATCTGTAGAAATTCCCAATAAAGTCATTCCATTGCAGGGTCATGTGAACAAATTCATGATGCATGAGTCATGTGGTATTAATAATTCTGCTTCTCTTTGGAAATTGGAACATGCATGGAAAGATTTCCAGAAATCTTCGCAGAAGAGACATCGTTTAATGTAAATGATTACTCAAAATACAAAAGACATTTGATTGATGCTCACGAAAATTAAAATTCTTTTCTGTTATATGTTCAATGAATGTGACAAAAGAAATGGACAGTCCGATGAAGAAGTCATATTATTATTATTATTATTATTATTATTATTATTATTATTATTATTATTATTATTGTTTTGTTGTTGTTGTTGTTGTTATTAATTATTATTATTATTATTATTATTATTATTATTATTATTATTATTATTATTATTATTATTATTATTATTATTATTATCATTAAAAAATTCGATGAATTTGAAAGATGCTAAACAATTTCATTTCCGTCTATTTTTGCTTCATATTCCAGGATCAAGAAAATATGAATAATTGAGAAATTATGTCAACTTTTAAAGATGCATCTTTATGCTTGCTTACGGCTAAGATTATTGCAAAACGACAACGAGTTTGAAAACATTTTAAAACTGGCTTCAACAATAAAAATGTCATCACATCTTAGAGTAATGTTCGCAGTTTTTTTTATGCTTTTGTAATCCTCAAAAGGCAATTCAAATATGGGAATTCTTTTACTGAACAAAACGATTGAAGATATTTCTCTTATAGAGAAGAGGACAAGGAAAAAGAACATTTCTCTCTTCACACTTCATTCAATAAAACCAAGTTTTAATCGAAAATAGAACAAATTGTCAAAGAATAGAACTAACAGAATCTAGGAAAATTTTGAGACATAAACAGACAAGAACTTCAATATTGTTCAGTTAAATTTTAATAATCTGAATAATAAACAGTGAATGATAGTCACTGTAGTGATAGATACATTTGAAAAGAAAAGAAAAGGGAATATAGTTGCTTTTATATCGATGCTTTAGGATGATGTAGTTGTGTGGTTAAGAGATTTGCTTTGGAAACTGTGAGGAAGCCCATTGTTTATACATATATGTGAGTGTGTGTGTGTGTGTGTATGTGTGTTTGTGTTTGTCCACCACCTCTACCTCTTAAAAACCGGTGTTGGTTTGTTTACGAGCACGAAATTGAGAGGTTCGACAAAAGAGACTGATACAATAAATACCATATTCTAAAAGAAATAAATATTGGGGTTTATTTGTTTGATTAAACTATTCAAGGTGGCGCCCCAGCATGGCCGCAGTCCATTGACAGAAACAATTACAAGATAATGGAAATTAATCATTTCTCATTTTTGACGCAACAACTTCAATACTTCAAGTGGTGTGTTGACAGGTATTGCTGCTACATTACTGTTAGGTGGTAAGATGTGAAGGTGCGTGGCTTAGTGGTTAGGGTATTCGGCTCATGATCGTATGGTCGTGAGTTCGATTCGCGGCGGCGTTTGGCATCCTTGAACAAGACACTTTATTTCATGTTGCTCCAGATAGATAAAAGATAAATATCCTTCCGAGTCATATAGACTCATAGAGCTGGTTTCCCAGTTTCTGTGATGCAGATATAGCCTCCTAGATGGGACACCGGTCTGTCGCAGGATTACTCATTTTTGCCAGCTGAGTGAAATGGAGCAACGTGAAATGAAGTGTTTTGCTCAAGAACACAACGTGTCACCCGGTCCAGGAATCGAAATCGCAATCTTATGATCATGAGTCCAACACCCTAATCACTAAGCCAAGCGCCTCCATCGTTGTTCCAGTCCACTCAGCTGGAGTACTCAGCCACTTGAACGTTAATTTCACTAGCAGGCTGTACCATTGAGCCGACCAACTGGAACCTTCGTCGTCGCAACCGACGGGGGACCAGTAGTTAGAGAGTAGATAAGATATTATAGAACTTACTTAAACTAACATTATCGTTAATCATTATAAGCTCTTGTAATGCATTTCCTAGCTCTGGGGAGGCCCGTTTCTTAAAAGATCAAGATATAGCATTTCTGAGATGAATAATCCATGATATCTTCTTTTGCCATCCATGACATCAATAACTGTCCTCAAGGTGTTACTGGTATCAATATTGCTATTATCGATATATGCTTTGAACGATCTCATCTCTGGCAGCATTTCAAGCATTATCACTTAACTCAAAATATGAAACCACAAAACAGTGAAGAAACTTGGCAAACGTGTTGCTTCTGCTTGAAAACGAAACCTTTCCAGTCATGCAGATAATAGCAAGAATTAATGCATATATTAGCTTTATATGATGTCGAAGTATCATTCTCTTCGTGTATTATATTTATGTGATATAATCTATTTTTGGGGGAAACATCTAAGGAAGGGAGGCGATCACGTGTACAACTTGCATGTAAGAACCCCTGTTGTCTTTCTACAAATTGTAAAAGGTCTGTAATGTTAATGTTGAATTATGAGCAAAAAAAGGAAATTATTTTTAATCATGGTTTATTGATAACACTTTATATTTCACTTTGCAATATTTACAATTGACAAATTGTAATTCTCAGAGAGAAAAAGAAACACAGTTGCTAGTGTTAACGTGAATAGTTTTCAGTTAAGAAATTGAGGGATGAGAATTGTCTTATGAAATGTGAGTCTGAAAACACACGTAGCTTCCAGCGGCAATAAGCCGAATGTTTGCCACCCAAAGAGTTGACTCTCAGCTTCTTTTTATAAGATTTCTCTATAAAGTTCTCGAATGTTCTGGTAACAATTTGAGACACGAAAGTTTAACATTGTTTAACACACTTAGCACAAGCTGATGTCAAAGATGCTTGACTAAATATTACCATATTTAGTATTGCCGATCACTAGCAACAACCATTTTCGGTCGATATTGGCAAATATAGTAATGTTATACGTCGACTATTTGGGTTTTAGAACTTAAACATTCAGGTTATAATCTTGCAGCAGCGATTCGAAACCGCGCTGTTAGATAACCGGTCATGCATCATGACCGAACTACAGTAATTTCACATGATCGGTCTATTAAGCAACCAAACAGTGTCAAACCATCACGTGATTCAATCTTCTAGAATCTTCTTGTACCTTATGAAAAGCTTCTTTTGGCGCAGAGCATTGAAAATGGTCGACTCATTCATATATCTCACCTCTTGCCATGCGGAATGTTGAGGCAGCTGCACGATGTGTCTCCATTCTTCCCACAGCCAGATGACCCAGGAAGACGTTTAAATAGATGGCAGATAGACGACAAGAATCTCCGTTGCCAGGGATATAACACAATCGTTTCCAGTTATGTTGGACTAGCCACATATCGCTGCATCGGTAAGCTTGCCGTAAACGCAAAGTAGTATATCTCTCCCAGTATGTAATTATTGCTGTTGTTATTTGTAAAAGACCAACGCAGTTAAACTCTATGTTTAACAATAATAATCTTCTGTTAAATATTCGCGGATGTCGTTCAGTTACTTTTTCATGCAGCCCAAGAAATACATTTTCATCCACCAGCTCAACCAGCCACCACCACAGATCAGCCAACGAAAACTAACTTCAAAGAAAGCTAACTGCAACAAACTAAATGGTTTTCGAACTACAACTAGGAAATATCCAAACTTATTTTAACTTAGATATGATATAATGAAAGAAAAGTGTTGTATACAATGCTCAGGTGCACTACAACTATATATATATAAAAAAAAATGAACCACCAGGTGTACTGTTGGCGGATTTCAGAAAGCATGGAAGTTTTGAAGGATGTAGTGTATTGACAGCTAACGACTGATGGGAGTAGTTTATTCCATGCTTCAGCAATTCTGAGCGTGTAAAAATGTTTCCGAAAGTCGTGATAAAATAGTTTGCCATAATCAACCAAATAATGAATGCTATCCACTAGAATTACTTAACGCATTTACTCTATCAAGAATGCCATGGTATAGACTAGATTTTAAAATAGGATTGGTTTTAATGCCATTACGTAACACATCAATTAAGCGAGGGCTTTGTAAAGGAACTAGTATAGAAAATTTTAAATTACATCGTGATTGAATTGAAGGATTGTTAATAAGTGGGTCTTTGACAGGTTAATACCTAGAATTAAACTGGCACTTAGTGCATCAAATTCACCTTTTATTTTCCAAAGAACTCAGATTAGTGGTGACACATGGTTGGACCAATAATGACAATTAATAAAGTACAGGAACAAGCAATTAATAAGATAAAGATTTACTTTATCACAGCCATTATTTCGTTATGAACAGTTACATGTTGCATTCTCTAAGGTTAGGAAATTAAGTGATGGTAGTGATGTTGTTGTTGTTATTAGGGTAGTTAATGCCAGCAGGCTATGTGGTAAGAAGTTTGCTTCTCATCTACATGGTTTCGGGTTCAGTCTCACTGCGTGACACCTTGGGCAAGTATCTTCTATTATAGACCTGAGCCGACAGAAACCTTGAGAGTGCATTTGGTAGACAGAAACTGAAAGAAGCCCGTTGTATATATATATATATATATATATA
>JAOPUL010000001.1:143252881-143264411 GCA_027564515.1 Octopus rubescens | reverse complement strand
ACTCTTAGGTTGGTTTAGACTATATTAATTAATTGCAACCAAAAACCGAAAATATAATAAGCTTCATATATTCAATTTGAGGGATAGGAAAAAAACAAGAGGATATCACGTATAGATGTTATTAAATTTAATAACAACTATACTTGATATCCTCTTATTTTTCCTATCCCTCAAATTGAATATATATATATATATATATATATATATAGTTTACTGTTCCGTTAAGGTAAGACTAACAAAGAAGTACTCCATCCAGTAAGAGATGGATATCGTTTAATGTGCACAGCATAAATATACAAGCTACTAATAGTTTCTTGCTTTGGAGACATGAATCTAGGCAGGTGTTTTTACGACACACCTTGTATCACCAAGTGATCTTCAGGCTCTGAGCTCATTCTTCAATTCTTTAATAGGGTTATTATCGTTCAGTGAGGAATTCCTAGCTGGACTCCAGCCATCTGTATCTGTCGTGAGCTATCCACTGCCAATTGGGACCCATACGGTGTATCAGGCTATCCCTCCATCATGTCATTGGTCTTCCTTTTGGTCTTCTTTCTTCACGAAGTGTCCAGTCTGTTATCCTGATCGTCCATCTGTTATCTTGCTATCTAGCCACATGTCCTGCCCATCTGTGTTTTGATTTCTTGATGGCTGTATTGATATCAGTGACTCCTGTTTGTTGTAGATCCAGGTGTTTGTCATTCTGTCCCGTAGTGTGATACCCAGCATGATCCTCTCCACTTTTCTCTGCACCACCGCCAGAAGTTCACTTTGGCTTGATGTCAAAGCCCGTGTCTCACTACCATACATTATCACAGGTAGTATGTACTCATTGAAAAGCTTTCTTTTGGTTGTCATACTTGCTTTTCGGATTTTCATGTTTTCCACCTTTCTACTTGAGCTCCTGGTCTATTCAATTTGCAAATCAGAACGATGGTACAAAATAATCACGAGAAAAAACGAGAAGATAGATGCAAAAGGTGGTAGGGTGAATAAAAAAGGGAAAAGAAAACAAATAAAAAAGTTTGAATCACTGATTTAAAAATACTGTATCTTTATTTGTAAAATGTTAACACAAAGGTTATACCCATAACAATTCTACGCTATTTGAAGAATAAGTTAGCCCCAATAAAGTTGCATGATATTGTAATTTACACATGCCTACATTATTTATACATTTTGTGCTTAGAAAATATTTCCTGGTTAAATACAATTGTTAAACTGTACGGTTTACGCCCAACTTTCACCAAAATCTCTTACTTCAGTAAATCAAAAATATTTTTTTGCAACAGCTGTAGATCATAAATAAAAAGATTATTTTTAGTTGAAAATCAGTATAAGTTCTATTACATTTTCAATGTAATGTTTTAAAATGTGTTTCATATAATACGTTTTTCCCTTTCTTAATATGAATAAACTTGTATCAATATATTATATAACATCTGCTATAATTTTACGAAGTAATAAATCTCTGGAGATTTTAGCATTTGTAGACCATAATTAATAATAAAGGAAGAATATTTCAAAAAGAAAAGAGTTTTCATGAGGCATATATATTTTTTTCTGTTTATGATCTAACCATAGCAGCATATAGTTTATATGAAACTATATGTATAAATGATGATATACATGTACAGATGATATAAATGTATTATCTAAGCCCTATTGCCAGCTAAGAAAAGCTATATCAAAAGTTTTTGAATTTAGCACAAAAAATCAACGCAATTCAGTGTCAACATCCTTACTGTTTATAAGAAATAATGGATACTTCGTAGCATCATCTGATCAAACAAACGATGAACTCATTTACTCAACATTTTATATTATTATTCAGTTAACCAAGAAATTTAAAACAAAACTTTTTGTAGCACATGTGAGAAAGAGGAACACAAGGATTTGGATAATTTTCAGTATTTCACTGAATGAAAAACTGGGGTTGATCCTATTTTAGGAAACTATTTGAAGAAATCTAAATAATAGTTTAGATATCGCAAATACACAACGTATTATTTATTAATCATTGTGCAGAGAAAATTAATGATCCAGTTATTTTGTCAGTAACTGCTGAATTAGTACAGGGCGTGTTTATTTAATCACAATTTTGAATTTGGTATTGTTATGTCAACAATGAAGACAAAGCTTGAAGATTCAGGCATACAAGTTTAACCAGAGACTAGGATATAAAGACATTCTTCCAGGTATCCTAAAATATATGGGATTAGAAAAAAGGATCCTAACTATACACCTAACAAGAAAATATTTTGTGTTGCTGCTCTCAACTACAGCTAGGGGTAGTTGAAAACTATAATGTGATACCCTCTCTCAGGGTGTAACACATAGCCTTCCTCAAATTCTAACCAGTTCGAAGGTTAAAATCTCTGTCGAATAATATTATTCTATTTAGTAATATTGACCTGAAGTGCGCACAATGACACCTGCTGACATTTTTTCCAGCCAATCATCTTTGACGTTAGTTTGTGATAGGCAGTAACAGTGAAAGAGAAAAGTTTAGTTTTTGCATCTAAAGACCCCATGGAACATTCTGGAACGTTTTGGCAGGCATATAAAAAAACTTGAAGCTCAGTTTCCTTTAAGGGATAATTAAGAGGTCTTTAAGAGATCTTTAAGGGATCTTTCTTATTGTGGCCGGTGGACATGTTTCTTTAGGCCAACATGTAATAGGATAATTTTCATTCCTCAAATTTCTATTTAATAGATTATTCCTGTTGTAATCATTAACTATCTTCTAATTTATAGAAGGTATTTTAGTTCTCATCTTTTGACAACTTCATTATTTCTTAATTCGGACACATAACAGGCATTTAACAAATTGTACAATATATATATATATTAAAAATGTTTAATAGATTTTTAAAGATAATTTCTTTTCGTATTAATTATTCAACATATTAACATGACTACAATGGATTAACTAGTAAGATTATGGCGGTTTTTTTAGGGTAAATCTAAAACAATATTAGGAATTGACATCTACAAGTAGGAATAAAAATGAAACATTCAATTTTGACTTGATAGACGAAACCAAACATTATTTAGTTCACCAAAAACTGTCAACCGCGTCCATACTATCTGAAACGAGATGCTTTTCTCCACTAGACACTCTTCCTTGAACAATTATTTATTATACTGATACGTTAACAATATCAAATAAGATGACTTCTGGATCAATGCTTAATCTTACAGCAATGATGTCGTCTCATACGCACGTTCAATGATGATATTTTCAGTTTTTGTATTATTGGAGGTAATCAATCTGTTTTTATTTGGATTTAGCCGACCTTTATAACTTACTTTACAGGGTGTTCAATATGGCTCTATGCATAATTAAGTGAAAATAGTAATATCAGTTTATGCAAATCAAGGGTATGGTTATATGCTTCCTAATATTTATATATGAGCAAAAACAGTTGCAAACAGAATTAACATGAAACCTGCAGCTAACTGAAGAAACATGTCACAGGTTAAACACCGTGAGCAATTCGTTTTATCTTGAAGTTAAAGCTTATACTTCTTTTTTTTCATTTTTCAAAATTCATTAGCAACTCTTTTCCATCAGGCTAATAATTTGAAATGTTGGCAAGTGTTCACCATGCTCAAACAAGCTGCCAATACAATTAGAAGTAAGTCGACGTTCACATTCTACAGAAAGTTCTTCTCAAGACAGAAGACTAAAATAATTGAACCGCTACAGCCTTTCATCCGAGTCTGCCCTGTGTCAGTCTGCACAGTTCTGTAAAACCTCTATCACTAGCTTCTTTGATCATATCACTAAATCTGGTTTTAAGTCTTCCTCTTGTTCTTTTGTCATATGCCATATCTGTTAACAGGAATTTGTCAAGGTCTTATCGGGTTATTAGCCAAGTCTAAGAAGACGGGTTATTAGCCAAGTCTAAGAAGACTGATCTCCTACCATCGTTTGACAAGAAAAAGTGGGCAATTTTCCCTCACCTTGATGGTTATGGAAAAAATGTCTGTGCGTCGGATGTAGTTAAAAGGTTTGAGTACTTGAGTCGATGTAATCCACTAACTCCGTCCATCCCAAATCACTGGCATTGTTCCAACATTTGAAACCATTATTTATTATTATTAATGTTGTTATTAAGGCGGCGAGTTGGCCGAATCGTTAGCACGGCGGGCAAAATGCTTAGCGGCATTTAGTACGTCTCTACGTTCTGAGTTCAAATTCCGCCGGGGTCGACTTTGCCTTTCATCCTTCCGGGATCGAGAAAATAAGTACCAGTTTAACACTAGGATCGATGTAATCGACTAAACCCCTCCCTCGATATGGCTGGCCTTGTGCCTAAATCAGAAACCATTATTATTATTGTTATTGTGAAGGTGGTGAGCTGGCAGAATAATTACCGTACCGGACAAAGTGCTTAGTGGCATTTCGTCCGTCTGTACAATCTAATTTCAAATTCCACCGAGGTCAGCTTTGATTTTCATCCTTTCGGGATTGATAAAATATGTACCAGTTGAGTACTGGGGTCGATGTAATTGACTATCCTCTCCCCAAACTTTGGGACCGTGTGCCCATAGTAGACACAATTGCTATCGTTGTTTTTATAATTACTATTGACTTTTGTCCTAAAATGTAAATATCGAAACTCCATATATGCGTAAATGTTCTCAGGTAAGATGATAATTAGATTTTCAGATAAATTGGATTAACATATAAAATCCTATTTAGCAAATAAAATTATTTGTATGGAGCCATTCAGTAGTAGTGGTTACATTAAATTCATTACTCAGGCAGTTAAAATCTTTGCTGGATATATTGATTTCTTAGACTACATGCAAGACCTCACATTTGTATCTAAAGAGAAGAAGACTGTTAATAAGGATGTTTATGACTTTCTCACAATATTAGTGACATCAACAAAAACAGTCTCATTGGATGTAGATAAATATACGTTGGTTAGGAATCTTCTGACTTGAAGTAAAATATGTGCTTTGATCGAGAGCAAACTGAAGCAACAGGGTAAAGAATTAGTGATTTATAATTAATTGGTAATATTATGTGATTCTAGTGAAGGCGTATGGCCTAGTGGTTAGGCTTGTTTTATTGGCAATCATGACAGCATGGTGTCTATTCCCTGATCGGATGCACATTGTGTTCTTGAGCAAAACACTTCATTTTACATTGCTTCAGTGCACTTAGCTGTTAATGAGTAACACTGCGACAAACTAGCCTTCCCATCAGAGTTGGCCTGCCTGCCGGCCTACCTGCCGGCCTACCTGCCTTACTGCCTGCCTTACTGCCTGCCTGTCCAGCCAGTGGGGTGGCAACGTTCAACAGCTAAAATGAGGCGAAGCGCACTGTGAACACCGATGTATAACACATCCGATAGTCTGGCCTATCACGTGATCACCTGATAATGTGATGCTACATAACTAAATATTGACTGAACATTTAGTTAGTAGAAGCATGAAAACAATGTACGTCTCTTCCCCTTTCAGCCTCCTCTTCATCATCATCATCATTGTCGTGATGTCTACTTTTCCATACTTGCATGGATCAACCAAAATTTGTTGAAGCAGATTTTCTACAGTCAAACGCCCTTCTTGTCACCACACAAAGCCTGTTTCCAAGCAAGTTAATATTTTTTCCATGGCAGGACGTGTTTCCAGGTAAGATTGGACACAAGCGACACCACTTGTATGAGGAACACTCGTTTACAACAATCATTTGATGTCAAGAAAAGGAAACACAGACATACACACACACACACACACACACACATATATATATATATATATATATATATATATAAGAGAGAGAGAGAGAGAGAAATAGATAAACACACCCCCCCACATATATATATATATGTTTGTGTGTGTGTGTGTGTATGTGTGTGTGTTTATGCCTGTGTATGTAAATATGACAGCCGGTGTTGCTATGTTTACGTCCCCGAAACTAGCGGTCCGGCAAAAGAAACCGATAAAATAAGTACTGGTATCGATTCGTTCGACTAAAATTCTTCAAGGCCCCAGCAAGGCCGCAGTCTAATGACTGAAACTAGTAAAAGATAAAAGATAAAAAAGAAAAGCAAAATGGAAGAAAGAAGTACAAATAAAGTACAGTCACCTCTTTCTGTTACTTAGTCCTTTTGTAGCTTTCATGAGTTGAAAGTTCTTATTTATGGTTGGTGGATTCCTGAATATAAATTGCACCTCAAATGTTGGTAGACACAGTATAAGCACACACAATATATAATTTGAGTTTACCTATACCTTTTATGAATCGAGTCGCAACTAAGTTAAAAATAACACAAACTTTCTGTAAATTTTAGTAAAATAGTAACAAGGCCCTTTTTTTTTTTTATTAATCCTAACCTCTACATACCAAAGAGTAATAACCACTTAACTAAAGACATAAACAACAGTGAATATTTTCTATTTACAGCACAGACCAAAACATACATTCAATGATAAAAAAACAAACGACGTTTTTATCGTAAAGTCTTTAAAAAAAACGTATTTCTTTTCACTAAAACTGTTTCTCAAATAGTTTTACATTCATAGTTTCACCACTGGGGCATTCAGAAGAGATTTTTGTTTTTTCCTGAAATTTATTTTACGCATTTTCTTTAGATAATTTTTTCTTTTTATAGAAAACATCATAATATGAAAAAGTTCTTCCATATTTTCCTACATTTTTATAGATTTTTAACATTTTCTTATATATTGTTATATACCCTTACAGATCGACAATAGTTCAGGCCATTTCGTTTTTAGGGTCATTAGAACAGATGTAACCGGTCAGTGTAAAAACAAATTTTAAATGATATAGGATCAGTTGCCTGAGGGTCGGGGGCAAGAAAACATTGCATAACAACTCACACAGAATCAATATATGAAAAAATATATAAACATATTCACACACACGCACACATATCTACATACATATACCCACATAAGTATTCATTAGCTTATACAACACACGCACATGTATGTATATGACGGATATGTGTCCTCATATTGTATTGTTGTTAACACAACGTTTAGGCCGACGTCCTCTCCAGCCTTCATCAGATGTCCTGGTGGTGTTATTATTATTTGGGTCGCTGCCTGGATTCGCTGAATTCGGAATCTTGGGGTTAGTAGCCCGCGCTCTTAACCACTATGCTATATGCCCGTGGGCAATTATGGAGTGAATTTTAAGGCTTATAAACTGATATTTTTCTATCATTCCTCAATACCGGTTTCCATATACTACTCATGTCTGCACTAAGTCTGCTTAGGAGGTTGTTGTGTCCTAGCATACGTGCTGCCTCTTTTAGTTTTCGTGTTTTCCAGTGGTGTTCTCTGTCTATTATTTTAACTTCATCCCACAGGTGAAGGTGGTCTCCGTTTTTCCATACATGATCCGCTATAGCCGATTTATCGGTCTCGCTTTGTATCACAGCTTTACGATGTTCGTCTACCCTTATTTTGAGGGGGCTGCTTGTTTCGCCTTTGTATAACCTACCACAACTGCATGGGATGGAGTACACGCATCTTTGGTCATATACTTTTCTATTGGTGGTTTTAGTCGAAACAGATATTTGCGAAGTGTTATATTACTCTTGAATACTATCCTGATGTCGTATGGACCGCATATCTTTTGTATCTTTTCGGAGTGGCCTTTCACACAGGTAGCCAGACTGTGGTCAATTTATGGATTTCGTCCTCTCTCCTCTTCTTAATTGGAGTGGACAGTATGTTTTTTGGGTAATTGTTGCTTTGTAGATTGTTACTTAGTTTGATTATTTCTGCGTGGTGTGTATCAGGATCGCTACTTATATACTTTGGCCGATGTTTTAGGCACTGCGCAATCCCTCTCTTTACATTGTATGGATGGTGGGAATTGTAGTTGAGGTATCGTCCAATGAAGGTTGGCTTGCGGTATATGGATGTCTTGATGCCAGTGTGTATTATTAATACATCCAGGAATGCTAGCTGATTGTCATCTTCCTTTTCCATTCCTTTTACATGTAAATAATGTACGTAATCCCTTGTCGCAAAAATATAGAGCGAAATATAGAACGATATATATATATATTCTTTAGTTTACTTTTACGGGAAAAGGAATTTTGTTAGGCGCATAAAAGGCCCCTAAGCTATTATAATCCGGTTACCGTTTATTAATCGCATCTTCCAGAGTAGTTTTCTGGGAAGGTTATAAGTGTTGGTATCGGCATAACTTAGGGATGTTATAGTAATAAGAAGAACTATTAGATGGAGTTCATAAATATTTTATGTATATATATTTATATATAAACTTATGTTTATTGTAATTTCTCCTACGTTTGCTCTGAATTCCATAACTAGTAATGTTACTAAATATAGTAGTTGCTTAACAACCAAACAGAAAGCAGATTGATCAATAATAATCTATGTGGCGCCCCCCTAAACTTAACAGTAGCAGACGTACATCTATTTGTACGCACAAGATACGCTTTATATACGGTTTCAACGTTGAGTACTCAGTTGCACGATCAAACAGAGTAATTACAACGATTATATAAGAAGAATATCGAAGGAAACAGACGAGTTGCTATCTTGAAGAATACCTCGAACGATGTAGCGTTCTATACTAGAAAAGCAGGAGTGGAACTCCTGAGAAATATTAACCATAGCAGCAGTTGGTTTGATGCGTCACATTGTGGATACATACTAGGTATTGTATATTCCGGTTGTTGTTGGAATCGGTTTACGTGTTTAATAATTATTTTTAGACAAGCTTATGGCTGCGAGCTGGAAGAATCGTTACAACGCCGGACAAATTGGTTTAGAGGCATTCCGTCTGTCTTTAGGTTCTTATTTCAAATTCCGCCGAGGTTGACTTGGTAGTTCATTGTTTCGGGGTCGATTAAATAAGTACCAGCTTACCACTGGGTCATCGACTTTTCTCTCCTCTAAAATTGTTGACCTTGTGCGAACATTTGAAGCCATTATTAGATAAGCTTAAAGCGGCGAGTTGGCAGAATCGTTAGCACACCGGACAAATTGCTTAGGGGCATTCCTTCAGTGTTTACGTTCTGAGTTCAGATTTCGCTGAGGTCGACTTTGTCTTTCATCACTTTCGCGGTCGATAAAATAAGTAGAAGTCGAGCACTGGGGTCGATGTTATCGACTAGTATCTTCCCACTAACATTTCGTTCTTTGTGCTTCAGTTAGAGCGATAGATTAGTAGGTTATTTGGATGGTGACAAAAAAAAAAAAAATCATTTTTAGATTTTGAACCGGATCATTAAGCTCTGAGTTCAAATCCAGCCGAAGTTAGCTTTGCTTTTCATCTTTTCAGGGTCGATAAAATAAGTACCACTCAAGTGGCGGTGTAAATGATAATGATCCTCTCCTCCCATTAAAATTATTGATTGTGTGCCTAAATTACAACCAAGTATTGGTTTCAAATGTTGGCACAAGACCAGCAATTTCGGGGGAGGGGGGAGGTCGATTACATCGACCTCAGTGTTCAACTGGTACTTATTTTATGAACCCTCGAAAGGATAAGAGGCAAAGTCGACATCGGCGACATTTGAACTCAGAACGTATTAAAGTCGGACGAACTGCAGCTAAGCATTTTTTCCGGTGCGGTAATGATTCTGCCAGCTCGCCGCCTTCATATTCCATTCTATAATGGGCACGATGGCCTGGAATTTTGGGGGAGGGGAGTAGTCGATTTTATCGACTCCAGTTCCTAACTGGTACTCACTTTAATTGACCTCGGAAGGATGAAAGGCAAAGTCGACCCCGGCGGCATTTGAACTCAGAACGTAACGTCGGAAGAATTGCAGCTAAGCATTTCTCCCGGCGCGGTAACGACTCTGCCAGCTCACCGCCTTTCACCACCTTCATATTACAAACAAATATTATTTGGGTGGTGGAGTGTTGGACAACATCTCTTGCAGTATTTCTTCCGGATCATTACGGATTGAATTGAAACCCGATGGAGGTCAGCCTTTTCGTTCATCTTTTCGAGGGCCTGGGCTTTAGTAGAAGACATGCATGCTCGGCAAGATGTAATATGAAGATACCATGATGTTGAATGCTTTTACAGTTGCAGCTTTTTCTTCTTCTCAGCGCTGTCCTTTGCACTAATCTTCTTAGGACACATGGCTAACACAACTAATTATTATAAAATAATAGCAAAAAACGCACAAAACTAAAAACAACACTGGGAAAAAATACAATAGGGATGCTGCCACAACGAGATAAACTCGTGAACTAAGCGAGCGGAGGCGGCGCTTGTTAGGAGATCGTGTGCGAGATCAGCGCCGACTAGCGGTCGTTTGTATGAAACTTGCTCGTACTGCGGATTTCCAATCGTACTTCAAGACAAAAATTCGCATATTACTCGTACAACAGTACACTCATACTTCGAGAGAGAGAGAGAGAGAGAGAGAATCAAAAGATGAGATCGAGAGACTCTCAATATAGAAAACACTTGTAGCGCTCAAATGATTTGAACTTACACTCCGAAATATTTACTGGGGACTAAGTCCACGGGGTAAAGAGTGGCTATAAACGGAATCCAGGTAAGGGTAATAAGGTAATAAGGGTTATTATCGCTCAGTGAGGAACACCTTCCTGGACTTCAACCCTCTGTATCTGTCTCGAACTATCCACTGCCAATTGGGACCCATACGGTGTATCAGGTCATCCGTCCATCTTGTCCTTGATCTTCCTTTTGGTCTTCTTTGTTCACCAGGTGTCCACTCTGTTATCCTGGTGGTCCACCTGTCAACTTGCTGTCTGGCCACATGTCCTGTCCATCTCTGTTTTGATTTCTTATGTTTTGATAGGGAGATAACGATGCAAATAAACAAATAAAACCACATAGGCTAGCTAGATATTTAAAATATGTATACATACATGTAAATATCTATATATTCATACACAGACATTCTGGCGCCGCCAGTTTCTTGTCCAGCTTTGCGGCCAAAGAAACTCCCCTCCTTGATGCAACTGGCATTCTTTGATAACATTTTCCCACAACACCACGTGACCCGCTTTAACCAATGGCAGCCTATCTTCCGGTGGCCACCCTGTGCATCTCTTCATTCGGTAATAAAAAAAACTGAAGGAGACGGGCACTCGTTCTGGGCCTGCGAAACTTGAAGTAATTACGGAACCGAGTCAAATTGTTTTAAATAACATATTTATACATGAATGTTCAGTCTTTATGTTCTTTCTATTTACATGTATGTATATTTGCTTTCTCTTTATTTACAATACAATACAATAAGGGTTATTATCGCTCAGTGAGGAACACCTTCCTGGACTTCAACCCTCTGTATCTGTCTCGAGCTATCCACTGCCAATTGGGACCCATACGGTCTATCAGGTCATCCCTCCATCTTGTCCTTGGTCTACCTCTTGGTCTTCTTTGTTCACGAGGTGTCCACTCTGTTATCCTGATGGTCCACCTGTTATCTTGTTATCTGGCCACATGTCCTGCCCATCTGTGTTTTGATTTCTTGATGGCTGCATTGATATCAGTGACTCCTGTTTGTTGGCGGAT
>JAOPUL010000001.1:142870434-142889523 GCA_027564515.1 Octopus rubescens | reverse complement strand
CTTGCCAGTTTCCAGTCAAACCGTCTAACCCATGCCTGCATGGAAAAAGAGACGTTAAAGGATGATGATGATGATGACATACGAGTGGGTGGACAAACGAAAGAAAAGGGCACTCAACACATTAGTAGGAGTTACATTTATTATTCAAAACAGTTTGATCCGCACCCGTAATTACTCAGTTTCACAGAGTGCTGCACGAGCATTTAGCTCATTCAGATTCTGGGTCACAAATAATGGATGAAGAGATTCACAGGAAGTGCAAAATAGCCACCGGAAGATAGGCTATCATTGGTCAGGGTAGGTCACATTGTGTTGTGGGGGAATAGTATTGAAGAATGTTAGTTGGGTGGAGGAGATATTTTTCCCTTTGACCAAAGTGGATGGAGAGTGTATGAGGGGTGTATGGTGCCATGGGGGTCTGTTTTAGCCTGGTTATGTACAAGATTTGGACAGTGACCAAGAAACTCACTCAGATGGTGGATGGGTGCTACACAAGAATGCTGAGGGTGGCTCTGAACATTAATCAGGAACTCAGAGCTGAAGGTGAGCCTCCCAAAAGTCAGCTTGAAAGTAAAACAGAGACTGAGGTTAGCCGGACATGCTCACCGACATTCAGAGTTGACACTGTAATCAGTGCTCCTATGGGAGCCCCTACAAGGACACATAGACACATTAGAAGAGGGAGACCGGGGTTGACATACATTGATGCCTTAAGGATAGACACTGGTCTCTGGGTGATGATGAAGGACGGAGACCGTTGAAGACAATTCGTCCATGGATCTCGGGAATTTTACCTGCCCTAGATAGATAGATATGTACAAGATTGGTATGTTAGCAGGGTCTTTGAGTATAAGCCTGTGTGTGTTTGTGTGTGTGTACGTGTATGTGTGTGCATGTGTGAGTGTGTGTGTGTGCACTGGTTACTGATATGTGGATTGGGTATGAGGCTGGTTGGTATATATGTGCGCACACATGCACCCGCACTTCTATGTGTGGATATGTGAATGTGTGGATGTTGGTATGTTATTAATTGTGGGTGTAATTGTGATTGCGCATGTGTGTGTACATGCATCGCATGTATGTTGTTTGTTAGGGTGTAATGCTTGCAAATGCATGTGTGTGTTAGTGCTTGCAAATTCCATCTGGCTCATATCTTTTATCTTTTACCGTTTACTTGTTTCAGTCATTAGATTGCGGTCATGCTGGGGCACCACCTTAAAGAATTTTTTAGTTGAACAAATTGACCCCAGTATTTATTTTTTTTAAAGCTTGGTACTTATTCAATCGGCCTCTTTTGCTGAACTACTAAGTTATAGGGATGTAAACAACAACACTGGTTGTCAAGCAATGATGGGAGACAAATACAAACACAAACACACACACACACAGATATATATATATATATATATATATATATATGATCAGCTTCTCTCAATTTCCATCTACCAAATCCACTCATAAGGCTTTGGATGACCTGAGTCTAAAGCAAAAGACACTTGCCTAAAGTGCCATGCAGTGAGACTGAACCCAGAACCATGTGATTGAGAAGCAAACTTCTCACCACACAGCCATGCCTGCACTTATAAGCATGGAGGAGCATGCTCCAACAAATTCTGTCTGACCCATGCAAGCATGGAAAAATGGACGTTAAATGATGAAGATTTCTGTTTATGTTTAGGTTATGTAACAAAATCAATACAGTAACATTGATTGGCGATTGATGAACAAGTCATAACTTGGGAGAACATTATGGAAATTTGAAATTGTGTTCTTTGATAGCTAAAAACAAATAAACAAATAAATAGAATACATCACCAAAAAATAAAATAAATTGGAATGAAATTTCAAAAGCAAATGTCAAACTTACCAATAGCAGGAACTGACTATTTGATCTGCAATTTTAATATCAAAGTTGAAGTTATTCAGTGCAAACTGCTCTCTGTAAACTCAACAACAATCTTCATTAAGGCAGAGAGCTAGTTGTCATACTTGGATGCATTTCACAGTTGATTCATTCAAGTGGCAACAGAAGAGAGAAGCAGGATGAAACATTGTTATGACTGTTGGTTATCAAGATGTGAGTACGGAACTTGATACAGGAACATTGAAATCAAGGTGACTTTAAGTATCGAGACAGTGTGTTCAGATTATCAGAAATTACTTGTGGCTGTTGTTGTTATTGATTGGGTGATACAGGGTGCAGCAAAATAAAAAATTAAACATCTCAGATTTACCATTTTTGATAAACATTGCAACTTCAAAATGAACAGGTTGCACCAGTCTGTTGTGCTTGTGTGTATTTGCATGTACCCTTATGAAGGCAAGTGGATTAGTGGTTAGTGTATTTGGCTCACAGTAGTGCTTTGTGTCCTTGAACATGATGCTTTACTTCAAGTTGCTCCAGTCAACTCAGCTGATGACAAAAATGTATTTCAGAGGGCCAGCCTGGCTACATTCTGTGTCATGCTGAATCTCCGAGAACTACATTAAGGGTACGCATGTTTGTGGAATGCTCAGCCACTTGCTCGTTAATTTAATAAGCAGGCTGTTCCATTGCTGAGATCAAGTGGAATTCTCATTGTTGTAACCAACAGAGTGCCAGTTAGTTATGTACGTGTATGTTTGTGTGTACCCTTGTCTTGACATCATGTGATGGTTGTAAACGAGCAGGACATAGGGTAATATTATATTGCTTGAAATCAGGTGAGGGTTGGCAACGGGAAGGTGACCCCCAAAAGGAAGCACACCATAAGGTTGTTTGGTTTGGTCCACCATTTTCCCTCAACATTAAAACTTGCATGGGAAGAATCTTCCTTAGATTGGTGAACAAACACTTTACACAGTCACACAGATACAGACGTGTATTTAATAGGCACAACTTAAGGGTCTCCTTTAGTTGCGCACCCAACTTTAAAAAGATCTTAGTGAGCACCCCCCAGGCTGCGACAGGTAAGATGCTCATGCAGGATACAAAATGACTGCCCAGTGTGGTGGGGGTTGATACAAGACCGAGGGAGTCATGTATGAGGCCGAGGTAGTCGCTGACACTGGAAGCCACGGTAATAGCCTAAGCAACAACAGCACATCTGCAGGCAACAATGACTGTAATGGTGGCGACGCTGCCTACGGCAGAACAGCAGTCAGTTGAGGCAACCTTTCCTACAACCATGATGGCAATGCCACCAGCACCAACACTGCAGCCAGAAATGACGACGGCAGGAATAACAGCGCTGGCGATGACACCAGCAGCAGTGCACACGGCAACAGCAACATCAGACCCAGGGTTAACGTATATAACACCAGCTCTGGCAACACATCAAACACACAGATATGTAAATACATTAGATCTGCTAGAACATGTTCAAGCAACGCCTGTACAACCACAGGCTCTACTTTAGGGTACCGGAAAGGCGCAACATTGCATCCCTGGCCAACGATGTATGGCACTTAAAAGATGAACGGATCCCATACGTAATCAAATGGAAGCTCCTTGATCAGCCAGGGGGCATATATTAATGGGAGCAAACGTTGTGGGCTCTGCCTGGCAGAAAGGGCAAGGAACTTAAAACCTCGTTCGACCCAGGGACTGTTTTTAAATACTTAGAAAGGAGTATGTGGGCAATGCCCTCACCTCAAACACTTCTTGCTACAAGGGTGGAATAATCCCTTCATGGATTAAATCCGACTTGCCACAACAGTTGGATTTAGTATTTGAACCAATGTAAGGGAGATCACCCTGTCCCACTTCACCAGCGTCATCTTTTACGGCGTCATGTTTACGGATAGGACTGACCATCAAGTATTTCTACCTCTAGTCAAAAGAGAGCTTATGCGCCTCTGGCCATTTGAGTCTGACGAGTCGCATATACGGCCAAGCGCTTTATAGGTGTGAAACCAATGGTCACTCTCTGACTGGCCATAACAGTTTACTGAAAAATTCCTTACTGCTGTAATGTTTTATAGTGTCCTTCTACTTTGGATATATGATATACCGACGATATATTATATATATATGTATATATACATACATACAACAGGCTTTTTCAGTCTCCGTCTACCAAATACAATCACAGCCCAAGGTTATAGTAGAAGACACTTGGCCAAGGTACCACACAGTGGGACTCAACCTGGAACCATGTGGTTGGGAAGCAAACTTCTTGCTACACAGCCACATCTGCTGAGAAAAATATATATGTATATATACATATACTTATGTTTTGAGTTCTACTTGTCTTGTTTTATATTTCCAAACATCTCTCTCTCTCTCTCTCTCTCTCTCTCTCTCTCTCTCTCTCTCCTCTCTCTCTCTCCTCTCTCTCTCTCTCTCTCTCTCTATGTGCGTGTGTGTGTATGTATGTATATATGTCTATATATATTTGTACATACACACGTATGTATGTATGTATAGAGATATAGGTATGTATATTAGTAATAATTTGTGTGTATGAGTATATATAATGTAATGTGTGTGTGAGAGTTTTGCTAATTAGAGAAAATATACTTACAACATCAGAGACACATGATCGATCAGTCAGTTATATTGTGCAAATTTGTAAATTTGCTCTGGAGTTCAATTTAATTTAAACACCCTGTTGTCTCCTCAATCTGATAACTTTTTCAACTCAGAGAAATGGCTGCTCTTGAAATGGGGAGCAAACATTGACAAATAAACATGGAGGTGCTATTAGAAGTATATATAGTATATATGTGGGTATATGTGTAAATATGTTGAGGGAGTGTTTAATGGCGATGTGTGTGTATATATATATATATATTTAGATAAACATATATGTACACAGCCCTGCATGCATCTACACAGATATGTTGTGAATGTGTCTGACTATATATACGTTCAAATGCTGATACATATACCTATGCATGTACATGACTATATATTCTTACATATGTGTGGATAAACGTTTTTATGTATATGTTTGTTGGGCGGCGTTGCGGTAGCTCGTCCATCTCTCAGTCGTATATATATGATGTGTTTGTGTGTGTAAGTGATATTTATGTACACACACACACACACATATATATGTATGTATATATGTATGCATGTATGTATGTTTTATCTCTATTCCGTACCCTATGTATATATACGCACACACATAGACTGGAGCCTGGTGCAGCTCCCCAGCTTGCAAGTTTCCAGTCAAACCGTCTAACCCATGCCTGCATGGAAAAACAGACGTTAAATGATGATGATGATGGAGAGAACCTGAGCTTTACATCAAGTTATGGATCAATGTATGTATGTGTGCATGTGTACAGATGTATGTATGTGAGGGTACATGTGTGCGTGCGTGTGTGCATGCATATATACATACAGCTGTACATATCCATAATCACCAATGATGGACCACAGTTTCTCACATCAGGAAACCCATGGCTAATCCACTTCACATCAGAAAAGATGCTTCCATGTCAGACACAGCCACTCTCAGCATCCTAATAATTGGTTTAAAAATGACGAAGAATATGTTATATTTTTGTCAACTACACCAAACTCTGTACTTTGTTGGATACGATTCCAGTCTGTAAAGTGGTTGGCATTAGGAAGGTTATTCAGTTGCAAAAAAAACTATGCCAAAGCATATGAAGATGGAGAAAACTGGAGATCTGTAGAAAAGATTGCATTTATCTACTTCAGGAATTTGAATGTTTTGTAATGAACGTAGTATCTGCAAGAAGTATTTTCCAGTTGAGCAGAATCTTGCATGTAGACAAATCAGAGTATATGTGAAAGTTAAATAACTCTTGCTTCATTACAAAACATAAATTTTCTTAGCTGATGAACTTTTACATGAAAAACAAATTTGATTAGATATCATTTAGTTTCTGTTTTCCATGCTGGCATGGGTTAGATGGTTTGACTTGAAACTGGCAAGCCAGGGAGCTGCACCAGACTCCAGTCCGTTTTGGCTTAGTTTCTACGGCTGGATGCCTTTCCTAACACCAACCACTCCAGTAAGTGTACCGAGTGCCTTTAACGTGTCACCGGCACATACATACAATATATATATATATATATATATAATATACACACACACATACATATACGATGGGGCTTCTTTCAGTTTCTGCCTACCAAATCCACTCAAGGCTTTGGTCGGCTCGAGGCTATAGTAGAAGATACTTGACCAAGGTGCAATGCAGTGGGACTGAACCTGAAACCATGTGGTTGGGAAGCAAGCTTCTTACCACAGAGCCACGTCTAGATATGTTTTAGGTAATTGGTGAAATGTTGTGCTGGAGTAAATTTGTGCAAGCATGGTGAAACAATCATTAACATGATTAGTGTTGGAGGCTAAAATGATTAGTGTTGGAGATAATCTACGTTTAGGTCTCTTGTTGAAATGTCCCTGTCATGTCTATATCTGGTGCCTCTCCTGCCTCTCTGATACCGTCTCATCACTCTATCACTCTCCTATACTCCATTCACCCTCTCTCTTATTGTACTAACCTGTTTGCATAACAAAGGATGGAAGTGTATATAAATAGTTGTTTGTGTATGTACACTGGTACAAGAACTTATACAGTTTAGATTCATTAACCCACTATATGTAGGAACACATGTGTTTCTGCTATGGCAATCTAGACTATATCATAATACATGTGCAATGTATAATACATCATAATACATGTGCAATGTATAATATATCATAATACATATCATAATATGCAATGTTTAATATAATGTTAAAATTGTTTAACATACAACTGATACAGAAATATTTACATACTAACACAGGTCCAATTAATTTACTGTTATCAACCCCCAATAATGGAAGGAAAAGAAAGATATCGAGAATGTAAATACTTTTGATATAAATACTTTCATTATTGAAAGCACATCCTATGTAAACACATTTATGATTGAAATGTAAAAATAAATACTTCTGATCATTAAATGTTTTAATTATTCAGTGTCAATGTCAAATTGAAAACTAATCAATAAAGATATTACAAATGAAAAGTCATGAAGTAAGATAATGCTAGGGAATCAGTTAAAAATAGTTAAATGCAGTACCAACAATTTGACCAAAGAATTGATGCTGCAAAGGTTATTCATCTCTGTTAGTATATGTGGTTGTTTTGTAAGAATGGAGGTAATTCTATAATGAACTATCAGTATATATGTCTGTACTAAAAGAACAAAAATATTTGGTAATGAATGTATTTACCTTCATATCTTATCTTTTACTTGTTTCAGTCATTAGACTGTGGCCATGATGGGGCACTGCCTTGAAGAATTTTTAGTTGAATGAATCAACCCCAGTACTTATATTTTAAGCCTGGTACTCTTTTGCTGAGCTGCTAAGTTACGGGCATGTAAACACACCAATACTGGTTGTTGAGCAGTAGTGGAGGACAAACACACACACACACGCACAGGCGTGGTTGCATAGTAAGAAGCTTGCTTCCCAACCACATGGTTCTGGGTTCAGTCCCACTGCGTGGTACTTTGGGCAAGTGTCTTCTGCTATAGCCTCAGGCCAACCAAAGCCTTGTGAGTGGATTTAGTAGACGGAAACTGAAAGAAGCCCGTCATATATATATATATATATGTGTGTGTGTGCATGTGTCATCTGTGTTTGTACCCCACCACCGCTTGACAACAGGTGATGGCTTGTTACGTCCCTGTAACTTAGCAGTTCAGCAATAGACCAATAGCATAAGTACCAGGCTTTAAAAAATAACTGGCGTTGATTTGTTCGACTAAAATTTCAAGGTGATTCTCCAGCATGGCTGCAGTCTGACTGAAATGAGTAAAAGAATATATATACACACATACGGCAGGCTTCTTTCAGTTTCTGTCTATAGCAGAAGGACACTTGCCTAAGGTGCCATGCAGTGGGACTGAACCCAAAACCATGTGGTTGGGAAGCAAACTTCTTACCACAGCAACGCCTGTGCCTATATTGTTCCATATTAAAGGTTGATGACAATAACTTTGGGATCTGTGCAAGCCAGTTGTGCCTATATTTCCTTTAATTTTATCACTGATACTAAATATATATATATATATGATACTAAATATATATTACGTAATTAATAAAAATAAAAAAATTAAATACATAACTCATCAGATCGTGAATTTCTAATGTTCAAAACAAAAATCCAAAAACGTTTTACAAAGAAAGAGCATACTAATTTAATTCTGTTAGTGGATGGTTTAAAATACATGCTTAAGCAATAAAGATATACTTTATTCTCTTGTGACTGCACTCACATATACCTTACTGTATAAACAGAGTAAAACTTATCCTTGTCAAATTTAAATTGATTTTCTAAGAATAAATAGTGTGGTTTTTAAGTGTTAACTTTATGGTGGGTATACTTTTGAAGTACTTACATTGGGTGACTTTCAAAATTGCTTTCTGTTTTGTATAGGATTATTTTAACTCTTTCAGGATATTTTATTCAGCAATTATAATACATCTGACTAAAATGATTTTTTTTTTCTCTCTCATACATCATCTATATACTACTAAAAGTCTAGGGATGTTTGTAACTGAACTTTCTCAAAAACTGTATATTCTATCTTAATTCGTTTTACATATTTCGATACTTAGTTTATGAAGTGAAGTTTGAAGATATTTCGAGATTTCTTTATTACTGAAAACAGTTGAGAAAACGAAATACATTAAAGCAGATGAGGGGGACCTAAGCATTATACCGCCCAAATCAACTTCACTATATATTTAATTCATTATTTTTGTTGTAAATTCTATTCTGTGAATACTTTACTGGGCAGTGTCAACTTCCGGTACTTTATTGGGCAACGTCAGTTAGCAAATCTAGTAATACTTAAAAACAGTCTGTGTATTGTCCATAAGATATATTTCTGGGATTTCATTGCCTGGTGTGCATTATGAGTGCCTCTTATATACAAATATAGTAATTAGGATTTTGGAGTTCTCACTCTGATCTTTTTTCACCAGTAATTCATTAAAGCAAAGTCTTTTTCTCCTCAATATGAATGTAATTTCCAGTAATTTAACATTTGGAGAGGTGGTGGGGTTATTTGCATGAAATATATTAGCCCTTCTTATGCAGCTAACCTTGTGTTGGTTTGTTGACCACTTTGGATATGAAAAGTAGTTTTTCAAGAAATTTTGGGAGTATATATTTATGGCTGTTTATAAGAGAATGTTGATGCTAAAGCAGATAATGACAAGAATAATGCAGGGAGACAAGGTCAAGAAAGTTTTGTAAATAATCATAGAAACTGATATATCTGTAATGAAAAACAAAAATAATGTACAGAATTTTCCATTTAATGAAACTTTTAGATTAAAATTACACATTCAAAGGATATAAAATACAGAAATGACAGTCTAGTTAGAAAAATGCTTTAAATTGTTACAAAGCTTCTCCATTTGAGATGCTTCCAAAAAGAAATTGTGGATGTGAAAACAGTATTTTTTAAGTTGTGTTCAAATTTTTGTTTTAAGTCAGTCAATTTTCTGGGATGAAAGCTATATATCTAGTTGTTTTTTAACATTGATATAAGGATTGTAATTTTGTGTTGAATCACTTGGGAATTTCAAAGAATTTATAGCATTTTGTAGCTTTTACTTGTTCACCTTTTTACATTAGGCAATTAAATGATGTTATTGTGTGATTATTGTCTTCGTTTATCTTGTGTGTATTTTATATATTTATGGTATCCCTTTTTACAATTGTTTTGCTTCCTGTTCACCGATACATAGCAAGGAAAGAAACCTTTTTATGAACACTTCTTTAAGAAATGCAAGTTATGACAGTTGTTGCATCTCTTGATAAAATACTGAACATAAATGTGATGGGCATTTAAACTGATGCAAACTCAATCATTTATTCATAGCATTCCCTTTCTTATTTATACTCTAGTTTTTATAGGACCTAAAAGTACAGTTGGATTTTTTTTTATTTTATCAGCATAGTAAAAAGAACCTTAATGTTTTGGGGTTCTGGGCATGTAATTTCTGCTGAGTGCTATTAATATAAGGCACTTTACCTGTATATTATTGTACTAGTTTTATGTTCACCGAAAGAAAGAAAAAGCTGGAAGGCAGGTAGCAGTTTTGAATGACTTATAGTTCTCAAGTATGTTGGTAAATTTTAAGTGTTTTGGCAATTGAAATTTTTTTTTTTTTTCAAAATCAATTTTGTCACTATTTTTTTTAATTTTTTTTTTAATAACTACCTGGTTTAATCTTTCCTGCTGATAAGTATATTTGCTAAAAATATCACTCTTGCTTTGCTTCCTTATGTTTACATAGCATCGTGCATTCTCAATACTTGGATCAGTATGTGATGTTGATTGTGGTGGTAGTGATGGTGTAAGAAAAATACATTTTGGGAAAGTGCTCAATGTACATGGATAACATTATGCATGCAGTTAAATTTCTGCTCAAGATAAGTCAATGGTTGTTCTTGATAAATGTGTTAATTTCTTTAAACCTTGGTTAGAGAATGAGTAAGAGCCTTTATTTTTTTCTGTCCTTTTTATGACATACCAACAGTTTTCAATGTATATATCTCTTATAGGAAGTGGTGAAACTATGTTTGTTAAGAGGATCTTGACTAGGAAAGTTCAGCAAATGAAACTTTAGGAATTTTGCACAGAGATATGAAGTTTTAAATTCTGACATTTATGGCTTTTTTTTTTTTAAATTTTTTTTGAAGAGTGCATTAGTAACTTATTGGAAATTGGTTTGAAGCAATTTAGATTTTACTCAATATAAGCCAATACATACGTAAAAAGTGAGGTTAGAGGATGTCTGTACTTTAACATAAAGCAATGAACTGTCTGAAAATTAATTTCCATAAGTTAGGCAAAGAAAGAAGAGCAGTCAGCATGATGTTCTCTAGTTCTCTCAGATAAGTGATATTAATACGATCAATGCTAAATTTGAACATCTGTACGCTGGTCTCTGAAAGAAAAATATAGACAGGGAGGGTCTTCCAGATAACCTTTGTTCTGTAGGAATAATTGTGCGAACTGTTTAGTGCAGTGTCCAGAAGGTGAAATGCAGTAAGGGAGGGTACTTTTGTGAGTTAGAGGTTGAAACCTGTTAATAGCTGAATCTTTCTTAATCAGACAAATGACTTATATTTAGATTTAGTCTAAGATGTGTGTGTGTCTGCTTGTCTTGACATCATGCAATAGTATTAAACAAGCATCACCATCATACAAGCATTGTGCTCATTTTCCAATCTTTCATGAAAATAACCAGCCATGGGGGAAATATTACCTTGCTTGGAAACTGGTGAGGTTTGATGACAAGAAGGGCATCTGGTTGACTGAATCTCTAAGGTGAGAGTGTCAAGGAAGTAAATGTAAGTTAAATAAAAAGAAATACCAAAATGTATTTTTATTTGAATGCATCAATTTTATTGATTTTCTTGTAAATGTGTATTTGTTTTCACAATAATTATTAAAGTTATAGGTATACACGTGTGTATAGATATGTACACAAGACAATGGTCTTCTATACATTTCCCAGCTACCAAATTTCACTTACTGGTTATTGGTCAGTTTAAGACACTCAATGGTGCCAAACTTCTTAACCCCATTGCCATGCCTGCATCTATTTGATCTTTTGGTAATTAGGCATCTTAGTTTCAATGATACAAATGAAAGTCTAAATCTCAAAATGACTAAACAGGATATATTAGTGGTTATTCTACTCACTAGATTATAGTTGTAGTTAGTGAAAAACAAAAAATTGATAAAAGCTGGTGTTAGTGGAATTAATAAAAATATGAAAACAATAGAGATGGAAATAAATTGTAAAAAATGTCAAATATGAGAGCATTATCTTTGAATACAAAAATAATAATGATAAATAGAATACGAAAAAATATAAAGTCTTTTTGAATATTGAAAATATAAATCCTGTAAGAGAGAAAAAACAATTAAATAAGTAAATTCTTAAATAAATAAAACAATTTGCAAAAATAAATAATGGAATGTAAAAGCAATGAAACTGTTTTAATAAAAAATATTAAACCTGCAATGATGGAAAATAAATACTTTGGCTACAAAATGTGTAATCTACAAAGAAGCTATGTGAAATGAAAAAAAAAAGACAAAAATATAATTAAAAAACAACAAAATTTAACACTATTTGCTGATAAATACAGTGGAGCTGTAAGGCAAAAGTTTATTATTATATACAATGCCCTTATTTATAGATGAAGTTTAACCCCTTCTTCTCCTCCTTACACATACTAGACATGGTGACTATGAACAATAGGTGTCAATCAGTAAGAGAGAACTAATTCATTGAGTGAATCTAACAGGTATAGAAAACTGTATTGGTCTGTTGATACTAGTATTGAATCTCTTTACATGTTTTCTCTTAAGTTCAGGTGATTGCTATTATTACACGAAAAAAGAAACTGCTCATTTTGTTAAAGAAAATGCCTTGGTGCATCAGAAACCAATTTAAGAACAAGCATACCAAGTATAGCAAGATATGCTGCTGGACAATTAGTAATAGGCAACTGAGAAGACTGGAAGGCTTATAATGCGATAAGTTAGAGACATTAGGTAATATTGAACTTTCAGTTATGTATTGGCATATACATTATATAAATGTTCTTTGTCAAACACCTTATTTTATCTTTGTGAATCCTTCTTTCCACTTTTTGCCAGGTGGGATATAAAGTTTCCTCTCTCTCTCTCTCTCCCCTTCCTACCCCATCCCCGTGCTGCCCTGTCAAAAGCTGTGGTTCACACCTGGGTCCACATTCCTCATCCACTGGCTTGCCTCTCTTTTTCATCAGTTCTTCTCTGGTGTTCCTGTGTCTTCTGCACTTCCTCCTTCCTTCAGGGACCCATGTCATGGTTGTCATAGTCATTGTGATCTTTCTTCAGAATGTGGCCCATGTATATCCATCTCCTCTGTACTTCACTCATACTCTCCATCCCAGTTGTCAAGCACAGCCTCATTCTTCGTGATCTTGCCACCATATCTTAAAGTATTCACCTCAGATATCTAGTCTGGAAGACATAAGAGCAGAACCAACTTTATCAAAGTTTTGGATAGTTTCATTTTGGTGTTATAACTGATGCTTTTGGAGACAACTGAACACAGTGGTACCATATACGTTTCCAGGTATATGGTACCACATTCAATGTTGTTGAAAGACAAAATCTCCTAGGTATTCAAATCTGTTAATGTCTTCCAATGTCTTTCCATTCATTGCAATGCTGTCTGTATTTTCGACATTTGTTCTCAGGATCTTGCACTTTCTGGTGTTCACCTTCAGGCCTGTGTGTTGTCCATTCTCCACCACTGTCCATCTTCTGTTGAATTTGCTACTTTGTTGATGACACTGCAATATCATCAAAGCCAAGGTCGTCAAGCTTCATAGTAAATTTTCACCTGATGCCATTCTCTCCACTTCCTACCATTCTCCTCATGATACAATCTGTGATGAGTAGGAATAGAAAACCTGATCTTACACCCCTGTTTTTCTCCTGGCCTGATCTTGCACCCCTGTTTTGCTCCTGCCCTGATCTTAAACCTGTCTATGGTTTCATCCCCATCAATGACTGCACACTCAAAGTTGTTCAATATTTTATCATTCCAATGAACTCCAGGATGCCATACAACTTCATTATAACTCAAAGGTTTTCTCTGTGCATAGTGAAGGCTTCTTCAAAGTCAACAAAGTTGATATATAGAGGCTTGCTGCTTATTGACTTGCTCAAAAAAAAAAAAACTCAACCCTTTCCTTCAGATCTTGAAGTTTGAGCATTAGGTTAATCGTCTGATCCTGAAAAATATCTGATTACAAAAACTACAAACACTTAGAAGAATTCGCAAAACCTTGGTGTGTCAGAGAAAGAGAAGGAAGCTTGATGTGCTTGAGCGGAAGCTTAGAGGCCAATTATACCAATTGTCAATCCAAAGATAAAATTTGTCATACAGAACTGGAATACTTGGACTATGCATTGTTCTGGTAAAGCTGGCAAGAGTGCCAGGGAGATAAAAAGAGCAAACATTAAAATATTAGGAGTTAGTGGCAACAGTGGATTAATGGAAGTTAGCATAATATAGCTTGCTACTGTATTCAGGCAGAGATGATGATGTCCAAACATATGGAGTCCATCATGATGTCCAAGAACACAACTGCATCTTAACACCAGTCAATGAGAGTCATCAGACTGAAGTCTACTCTAGGCACTTTGAGTTTATAGTTATCCACATGTATACACCCACCGATGATTAAGCCAACAAGGACATATTCTATGGAGCACTCTTAAAAACTGTAGAGTAAGTACACAGACATAATATGCTAATATAATTTATTAATCATTGACAGCAGTATAAAACTAAAAAGAAAAGGAGGAAAAAAAACAAACAGAAGAAATTAGAGAAAAAGGGGGGTGGGAAGGCAGCAGGGGTGGTATGGGTCCTAGGACGGAGGTATTCAACCGCGCCCCACGGCAATGACTGCGGTGGCATTGCCACGGAGAATGGCCAGCGACACTCACTGCAGTAGCCACTCCAACTTGCGGGGCTTGTTTCTCCGGCGGGCCACAGCAGACCCTATTTGGCGGAGGAAGGCTGTAGTTTGAAGGCCAAGGACACCAAACATCTTCACGGCTACTGGCACGAACTGATAGCGGTCGGCCAAGCTTCTGTACTTAAGGACCTTCCTCTCCTCCGAGTTGTGGGCTGCGACACCGGGGTTTGTGGCAGAAGCCGCGAGGTTGGTGCTAATTGACATAACATGGTGAAAGGGGAATGGAATGAGAATGGGGAGAAGCTCTGTGAATTCTGTATCATGAGTGAGCTTGTCATTACAGGAACATTATTCTCAAATAAGATACATAAACTAACATAGGTGTTACCTGATAACAAAACAAGGAACCAGATTGACAACATGCTCATCAAGAAGTTCCGGTTGCTGGACCAAGACACCAGAGTCTATAGAGATGCAAACATCACAGTCAACCATTACCTAGGGAAGTTGACCATCAAACTGAAACTGAAGAGAGCAAGAAACGAGAAACAGGGGACAATGTATGGCAGCACAGACAAACTGAAGAAGGATGAAATCAAGATATGCTTCTGCCTGAACTTGAGAAACTGGTATAAGGTAACAGAAGGAGAGACATCACTGAGTCCATGAATAGCTATCTCTGTGAATGGTATTGGCAATATGATCCTAATTGAGGTTCACCAATTCTTGATCTTGTTTAGATCATGGTTAAAATGTTCGGCACTCACCTTTTTTAAGAACAAAGAAATTGAAAGATAGTGATCCAAAGGAACACTCTTGCAACATTTTACAGCAGCTTCAAAGTAGTAGGCAACTCTCCATTCATGATTGCTGAACTTCTGCAATGGCTAGCTGTTAATGTTAAACAAGAATGAAAGAAATATGCTTCTGTTTTTTTGCTTTTGTGAGTCTGAGTTAAATGTAAAGTTTTGAAACTGAGGCTAGTTAAGATGAAATTTACAACAATGATGTAGATGTAGAAGGAATATATGTTGTAATGTGAGACTTGCTGAAGGCATAGGGAGAGAAGAAAGATAAGGGTGGTGAAAATTAGAGATGCTTAAATGTGGAATGCAGATGGCAAGATTACATAACTCTGCATATTCCAATAATGGCAAATGGTGTATATAGAGGACATATGAGTCAAACAATTTAAACTTTAAATGAGTGCAGATCAATTGATCAACCATAGGATTTCTTAATGAAGTTTGGCATGTGATTGAAAGTATACACTCTTGATAATGTAATGAGCCATGGTTAAGTGATTCTTGCTAGTTAATTGTAGGCCTTAGTTAAGTGATTCTCTATTTATTATTTTTCTAGGATTGTGTCAGGGCTGAAATATTCCTTGATTTTAAAAACAAACCAAGTTTATTTGATTTAATTTTAGAAATTTTAGAAATAGTGTCTCGTTGAAATAGGTGATGCATCTCAATGTTGGTGGCAAATAAGGTAAATTCTTGAAACAAAGGCTTTCACCAAACAGACAGTGCTGACAGGAGTTGAGAAGTTCCTCTAGCTGGAGTAAATTGTGTCTAGTTTTTATACAGAGCATAAAACCATGCTGTTATAAAAACTACTAAAAATACCCAAAACAGAACATACTTTCATCAAACTGAATTATTAAAAAAATGTATATATATAAATGGTTTTATAAATTTGAAAATTTCCTAGGGTGCTTTCTGCATAAAGAACATGTAGTTAAATGCAGGCAAGCATGTTCAATTTTCACATGGAAGCAATATCCTCTAAAGGTTGTTCTATGATCTGTTATGTACATGCTAGATATCTTGCTGAGAACTAATAAGACTGAAACTTGTACAGAGTTGTCATCTATAAGAGACCATACTCACTTCCCAATGAATATCAATATTTAATTTTTAATCAATTTAATTGGCAGTCTCTCCTTTACCATTCTTGACATTAGTTGTCATATTGACTTTTCTTCTCATTATGGGTTTGATTTCAGTTGATTAAAAATTCTTTTTGGCTCACTACTTTAAATAATTTAGCCTTAATTTAACTCTAAAATGTGTGTGTGTCAGACCAACTTACAAACCAATCTAAGATAAGCAAATTCAAATCCTGGAAGTATACAAATAGAACCAGAATTTTACTTTTAAATGAAAGATAATGCTGAGATAATGTTTTATTAAATATAGAGAATGGTAAGTGTTTGTTCAAGACTCTTAGAAAATCTCTGGTAGAAATGTTTTTCTTTTGTGACACTAACATTGTTTCAATCCTTGAACTGATTTTTGCAGACAGCCATTAATGTTGTTTAACGTTGATTAACTTAATCCGAGGTTATTTAATTGACTACTTGAAAAAGTGGCAGTCATTAGATCAGTGGAAAAAATGTGCTGTGGTATTCATTCTGACACTGTAATCTCTGAGTTCAAATTCTATTGATGTCAGCTTAACCTTTCATCCTTTTGGAGTTGATATAAAAGTATCAATCCAGAGGTGTATTAATGGATCTGTAAGAACGTTGAACTTGATGCCTTGTTGGTATTTGTTCTGGCTCTTTGCATTCTCAGTTCAAATCTCACTGTAGTCTACTTGGGTGGTAGACTTAATCCTTTGCTCAGTCAAAACCACCACTATGCAACTTGGGTGCACTCTTTTGCAAGCATTCAGGCCAGTTCCTCCTTCCTTCGCACTAATATTGATACCCTCTTAAAGATCATAGGCACTACCTTTCCTCTTGATTAAAAAAAAGAAGCAAAAATAGGGAAAAAAAATGCAGTCAAGTCCATTCCTGAAGGTTGCTGAATAATGAATGTATGAAATAAAATTACAATATTTTGACCGTAATATTACTGTTTTTAACCTCACAACCTAAATAATTGGAATATCCCCATATATTAGAATATTATGAGATATTGTAATCTGATGTATCTTTTAACTTTTACTTGTTTCAGTCATCAGACTGTGGCCATGCTGGAGCACCGCCTTGAATTTTTAGTTGACTGAATTGACTCCAGTACTTATTGTTTCAAGCCTGGTACTTATTCTATCGATTTCTTTTGCCGAACCGATAAGTTATGGGGATGTAAACTAACCAACATCGGTTGTCAAGTGGTGGTGGGGGACAAACACAGACACAAGGACACACACATATAGATATATACATATATATACAATGGGCTTCTTTCAGTTTCCATCTACCAAATCCACTCACAAGGCTTTGGTCAGCCTGAAGCTATAGTAGAAGGCACTTGCCCAAGGTGCTATGCAGTGAGACTGAACCCGGAACCATGTGGTGGGGAAGCAAGTATCTTACCACACAACCACACTTGCACCTATGGGAAGTTTAAATAAACCTTTAATTGAATTTGAAAAATTTGAATCAAAATATTTTCTTCCTTTTTTAAGAAACCCAACTTAAGGTAAGTGAGTAATGATCAGGTAATGTAACTGGCTACATAAATGTTTATAAGTATCCTAAGTATTCTATTCACAAGTTTCTTTTAAGCAAGTAACTACTTTAACACCAACACATTATGACATCCTCAACATTTATTCTTACTGAAATGCATATTTTCGTAACGTTAATAACCGTCTTTAATCATTACACTGATCCCTCTAAGGGTTCCTTTTAAGTTCTATTAAGCTACCCTTATAAATATATTTCAGGGGAACCATTATTCTGAAGCAGTACCTGTACTTAAGCAACTATACAAAATAAACAAACAAGAAAAATGAAATAATGGTTGTAATAATGATTATTTCTCTGAAGCCAATCTGATCTTAACTGCTGAACTGAAGACAGGTATTTCAAGTTACCTCTCATCAATTAATAATATATAAAGCTTTGAAGCTGATAAATTACACATGTAGGCATTGCTCTCTTTAATGTATCTGGATCTTTCAAGAAGCTGTTTGGCTTATGTAAGATTTGGCAATCAATAATCCCTACCTCAATTATGATGTAGCTTTATGTTCGCTCAGCTGCATACATTGCATTTAGAAAACCATCATTTTGCCTATCTGCTTGTGCATAATTTCCAAAACTGGATTAATTTCATGTCAGTTCAATTGCAAATACTTTCTTTGGGGTGATGGAGTGTATAATTGCATCTGGCCTTGGACTATCAATTTTATATGGTGAGGAAACTATTTCTGGATTTACAGAATTTAGTCTGCAACCCATTTTGAAAATTCTTTTCACAATCCTATTTACAAACATATAGCTTTCTGATATAGTTCCTGAAAATGCGATATAACACTCTTTGAGTGATGTTTCTCTTTGTTCAAAACTTACTGATTGTTATTAAGATAGTCCATATAATTCAATCTGGGCACCAAACAGATTTCACTTCTATAACATGAAAATTTTAAAACATACATAACAAAACAGAATCGTTAGAGCACTGGACAAACATCCTCACTGACTGTACTGACTCTACGTTTCGAGTTCAAATTTTAGGAGCAGGTGTGGCTATGTGGTAAGAAGCTTGCTTCCCAACCACAGGGTTCCGGGTTCAGTCTCACTGCATGGCACCTTGGGCAAGTGTCTTCTACCATAGCCTCGGGCCAACCAAAGCCTTGTGAGTGGATTTGGTAGACGGAAAC
>JAOPUL010000001.1:142858764-142869680 GCA_027564515.1 Octopus rubescens | reverse complement strand
AGAGGAAGACCAAGGACAAGATGGAGGGATGACCTGATACACCGTATGGGTCCCAATTGGCAGTGGATAGCTTGAGACAGATACAGATGGTTGAAGTCCAGGGAGGAGTTCCTCACTGAGTGATAATAACCCTTATTGTATTGTATTTTTAACAGACTGAAAGACATAAACTACCCAGTTCTTGTTAACAATAAAACTGAATACTTAATACGATATTAACAGTTCAAATGTTAACGAAATGAGATTTTCAACAAATAGATTAACCAGAACTAACGAGGTAGTGTCGTCTAATGATTCATTTTCCTTCTAGAAGTAGAAGACAACTCTTTGACAGCCAACCATCTAAGAAGAAAGGAAAAGGTATATAGCAGGATGTCTAAAACGTCTTTGATCATAGAAGTCTGCTTAATTAGGCATGACTCGAGGCTAAACAACAACCAAAAGTATTTTAAACAAAACACCATGGAAATAGTAAAATTCAAGGGAGAACATTTGGAAAATCCTACAATATTGACTTTTGTTAGAATATTGCAGATGAAAAAATAAAAAATCACGAACCCTTTAGTAACAATGATCAATGATAATTTTCTAGTAATGGTTCATTTCCGAAATAGCTCTAAGACAAGCTCATAATGGTATACTATCAATTGATTTTATTCAATCTTCTTCTAGACTGTCAAATATAAAACCGATCTGAATAAACCACTTATAGTTAACAATAGGCGGGCATTAATATATATGATTAAAAATGGAAAACTGTATAAAATGAAAATGAGGAACTGAGTTGGCCATTTCAAACTTGAAATCCATTTATAGGAAATAAGAGATGAAAGAAGGAAAATCTAAATTTTTAGTAGTAAGTTCTTTGCTGAAATTTGATGACAGTAGTAACATTAAATAGGAGGATTTCCAGAATGGCTTCTGTTTGGAATTTTCTCCATTTCCGATAGTATCTAATTGTTACCAGTAATCAGCAATAAAATTAAGATTTACTGAGATATTAATACTATATGAATTAAAACAGCTAGATCATTAATCCACAATACTGTTTGAAAATACTAACATTTATAATTACATTATTTACTTTCATTGAATCAAAACTGTTCAGTGAAATGTATCTCCTAACCAAGAGATGCCTTTTTGTTGAAGTAATTGTTTTGACAGCTGTATGCCTATTCTACTTCGAGACTCTCCAATATAAATTAGAAATAGAACTTGTCAGTCAGATTGAGTTTTTTATTTTTTATTTAATATATTCTTTTTGTTTTCTGCTGGAACATATATTTATTTATGTATTATAATGTTTGTTAGAACAATAGAGTTCATATAGATGACATAAAACTGAATTAGATTGATACATGATAATCTATGTATTCATTTCATACAAGAAACAGTTTTATCTTTCATCCTTCTTAGGTCATTTAAACAAGCACAGAAGTTGATTCAATGAACTATAAATTCTCTTTCTTACAAAGAAGTCATTATGGCTAAGCAATAAATCATTATATGAAATATAATTAATTTGTTTCTTTATTTTTTAAACTTTTTATTCTGTTAACCTGAGTTGGAAATGTTTCCAGTCTGATGAACAGAATAAGTTCAAGACATTTTGATTTGAAAAAGCAAACAATAGTTTAATGATGAAGAATCTTCATAAAATGCCCAAATAAGGTTTGACAGTCTTGTTATAAAAGTGCCTTTCTTTTCTAATTGTTTTATGCCATTGTTTAAAAAAAAAGGAGAGGAATACAACTACTATTTAGTACAATAATAATAATATTCATATCTTAAAACTGCATTTTACTATTTGTAGTTATAACTTAATGTTCAATAGCCATTAAATCCAAAAAATTTAATGTTTAAAATTTTAACAGATTTAAAGATTCACTTTGTCATAAAATAAATATTAGTATTTGTCTAACATAATGTCTTATAAGATTAGCGTGATGTCTTTATAACATAAGCCTAGCATAGCATCTTATGTTTTTCTATTTATAAAGACTGAGTTAATAATCAGTTAGTTACAAAAATGATTAAGGTTATCAGGCTATGGATACTGGCATTCTTTCTCAGTCTAAATAACACGAGAAAAGGATATATTGTGAAAAATATATTGAAGCTCAATACATAACTAACCTTGTAAAATTACAACTAATTGTTAATGCTGGTGGGCAGAGGGAAACAATGTCATTTTGTTGCAGACATTGAAATATTAATTTGTTGAGTGATGGAAACCATTGTCAGGAATGACAATGTTTCAACAAGAAGCAAAAGTTTGCACTATAAATATTTGGATGAAGGATAATGTATAGTCATATTATTTTCTTAAGTACTGTGTGATAAAGAAATTTGTTTTTCTCTCACCTGCATGTTATCAATGTCTTGTGAGTGGATTGATTTAGACTGAAACTGAAGAAAGCTCTTTGTGTGTCTTTGTGTTTTCTTGACTTGACATTGTGCAATTGTTGTAAAACAAGTGTCACCATCTTACAAGTAATGTCCTTCATTTCCAATCATCTATGTAAACCTGTCAGTCATGGGGAAATATTATCTTGCTCGGAAACAAATAAGGATTGGCGATAGAAACAGCTGTAGAAAATCTGCCTCAAGAAAATTGTCTGACCCATGCAAGCATGGAAAAGTGGACAAGAAAACAACAATGATAATGTTGATAATGGCAAAGCATAAATCTTTTGCTATACATAACTTCCTTTTCAAGTGCACATAATTTTCATTTAAAAATAATCAGGAATAATCAGTTTGCTTGTTAGTTGTTTTAAATGCAGATACAATATTTTGAAGTTTTATCTTTTTATACAATGTGTTTTATATATTATCAAATCCATTGCCAAAGATATACAAGGAAATTTGTTTCATATATTCTGAAAAATATTAGCTGTTTTAAAAATTTTTAAATTCTTATTGTATATCGAATATTAAAGTACATTATGCATGACTACACATTTAAAGAGTAAGATTTAGTAGTATATTACTAAAGTGGTATGCAAAGTTAAGAAAGGGATTTTTTTTTTTACAGTAGTTTTAAACAATTCTCCATGATAATCAATCATGGTTGATTTTCTTATTGTATATGGCTTTGTATATATCTTGTATATATCTTTTCTTGTATCATCTATAAAGTTGGCCTTCTAAGAGCTTGTAAACTAATTCAATCTTATGTATCTTCCACTTCATGTCACTTTTAACCAAGAATGCATGTTACATTTTTCTGCCTGTCTTCTCTCCTTAACTATTTCAGTTAATACCTTTTTGCTTTGTTTATTTTTCTTGTTTATGAACTCTCTCTCTCTCTCTCTCTCTCACTCAAAATTATATTATACATCACTGTATCATTCATATTTAATCCTTGATATTACTAGTTCTCTTCTATGAAACCCTAAACTACAGCCTTACGATGACACACTCTTTAGGATTTGCCAGAACCACCTCTACCATTAACAGAGATATACATTATATAAATATTGACCTAATCCCCTCTTCTAGCAATATGATCATCACATGATATATCTATAATTCTTCACACAGTAAAGACACTGAATGTAAAGAACAATAGATATGCAAGTTGCTCAGTCATTTGACGGACTAAGTGCCATAGTCTACTTGTTAAGAACTTACCTAATACCAAACAACTACAACCATATCTTATGAGATCCTTACCACATTCTCTTTGTACACTGAAATAATTCCAAATCTTTTGAAGTATCTAACTTGCTATAATCACAGTTGCACAAAATCTGTTAGGTAAGACTATTAGTAGCATACATCCACCAATTCTTGGCCCACAATTAGTATCTTTTGTCTCTTTTTGCTTGAGTTTTCTCATTTTACTAACTTTGAAATTCTCCCTTTTCAACCAAACCAGTGAATTTATTCCTTTTCCCTATCTTTCCTCTTGATAACTGAATTCCTCTGGAATTCTCAGTCATGTTTTATATTCCTTCCATTTGCTAATCCACAGTAATCCAGTTAAAACAATACTTGTGCTATAACTCTAACTGTAGTAATTTTAATTCAGTCTAATCTACTCCCCATTTTAATAGAGGCTGAAAATGAAAAGACCTTGTATTAACTTTTCTACTCAGACAAATGGATAGAAGTAAACAATCTGCAGCAAAAAGTTGAGTAAAACAAATGTCTTGAATATGATTTTATAGATTGTAATTCTTGTAGAAATCTAATTTTGAGTTGAAGACAAAAACAATGCACTGTTATTAAATTATTTTAGATTTGTAAGTTTTTGGCATTTAATATTTCTTTTGTTTGGTGAGATGTAGGCATCAGTACAGTACAGCCGTGTAACAAACAATAGAAACACTTTTTGTTTTATTTAATTATATGTGGGTGGGGGTGAAATCAGACATTGCAAAGTTCACTTTGCAACCATATAATTAATATACTGACCCAATTATTTAATTTGCATAACTATTAAGATGATTTAATTATAAATAGATTTTAAATAATTTAACATATTCAAATGTATCTTGTGTAAAATTTTATTTTGTTATCTCAGTATTAAAAATCAATCAGAATAGTGTAAAAAGTTCAAAAAATTATCCAACAAGAAAATGGGAATATGCTGCTCAACCACATCACCAATGACAGCATTCGTCGGCGATATGAGATGGTATGGTCATGTCCTGCAAGCCGACGGCAACCTTGCTAAGATGACGAATGAGTTGAAGGTCGGTGGCCAAGAGGACGGCCAAAACAGCGTTGGCTCGACACGCTTCACCAGGACTTGAAAATTGCCGGTGTACACCCTGATCAGGTACACGACCGAAGGAAATGGAGAGACAAGATACCATCGGTGGACCTTGCGATATGATGCGGGACAAACGCAAGGAAGAAGATAGTAAAAGCATTTATAAAAATAAGACTTGTTTGAAATGGGTTAACAAATGCCGTGATAATCATAATTGTGGTAATGGTTTAATATCAGCTTGTCAATCAATGTAATGGATAATTTGTCTTGTGATTTTACCAAAAATAATCAAACTTTAAAATTTATCAAACTAATGTTTCAATTGTTGATTCCTTGATAAATTAGGTCTGTTACGTAGATTAGCGTTAACTTTCAGCTTAAATCAAAGCTCCACATAAATAAATCTTCAAATATTAGCTACTATAAGACCCCGAAGTGTATATAGATGAGGTTGGAAACTTATATTATGGGTTAAACTTTTAGACAATAAAATTTATGCAGTGTTTCAAGATTTCCTTAATTTGTAAGGAATTAAGAAGTCCGTCTTTCTAATAATATAGTTGCAGCTATTATTTAGTGTTAACAAAAACAAAGTTGCATGTAAAGCTCATCATAAAAATTATTTCAGTAAATTATTTATGAGTTAAGAAGCACTTATGAAAGATTCTTCTTACAATTATTATAAGTAACTCAGATAATGAAGGATTGAAGTATGTACTATTGGCTGTGTATTACAAATTAGATAACATTAAGAATTTGACAAAATGAGTATTGGGGTGTGTGTATGCATGCATGTATGTATGAGAGAGATAGTTATGCTGGTATTAAAATGTTGTTTAGCCTCAGGATAGCCCTGATGCCAAGACATTCCATTTAGGTAATCTCGTCTTGATGTCCTGTTTTTCAGATGTAGTCCATCTAGAACGGTATTGTCAAATGTATCTTCTCTTTCTTAAGCTGATAAGGTGTGTTTTAAGGTAGATTTGGCTGATATTTCTAGCAGGTCATCCAACCATGTAAAGTTTCCATTGTTAGTTTGGATACTAAAATGTGATTTATATTGGTAGCACATTAAATTGGTAGTGTTTACAAGCTACCAGTAGAAAGAAAACTAAGAGCTAGGGCAATTAAACTAGCTCTTATAATTTTAGGCTTGATTGACGAATTCATAAAGGACACCTTCATTTACTATTATGAAATGTAGTCTCTTTTAAATATTTTAACAAATGGAATAGCACCTGCCAGATTATTAGCAAGAGATTATTTATGTTTTGGTTAGATGCCAAACAAAAACAAAATTTTCAGACTAAAGATAGTATTTTGACATAAGTCTTTATAAGAGTTCATTAACTATTAAAATGAGGTACCAATTTTGCAAGTTTGATCAATATTGTGAGCATTTTCCTCAATTCTCAAACATTCTTGAAATCAAGTTTAAAATGACATTCTACTAATTATCCACATTTGTTTAAAATGCAAACGATGTGTTTTATTCTAAACCTAAAAGCTAAAATGGAAAAGAATTAGTTTCATGTGAATACTATACAAATTGTATAAAAAAAGAGAAGGAATTGATGCATAAAAGGTTCTTCATTGAATCATCTAATAAATAATTTGCTTTGCCCAATCTAATTCTTCATGATAATAAAAATTACTGTCATCCATTCAGATGCTAATTAAAATACCTATGAATTAAAGGCAATTTTCTTTGAAAATTGGCTAGGTATTTTAATGCAAACAAATTTAATTTTATCAAAATCTAAGAGGTTGTAAAATCATTGATTCTAATTTGTTACAAACTTTATTCTTTGCATAGAAAAAGATTTTATGGTTAATTGTGCATATAAAAATATCAAGATGACAGCTAAATTGCAAAGCTTGATGTGAATTTATTAATCATTACACCAGATGGGTTTGTATGTATCCTGTTGCTCCAATAATAATAGGTATGAAGCTGAAAGTGTATCTTGAGTACTGGATTTGAAAACTCCTTATCAATGGTCCATAGATGTCATCTTTCTCTTGTATTTTTCTAACCACATTGATTTCCACAACAGAACATATCTTTTTGTTGTGCTCCCACACAATGATATCTGGCCAGATGTGTTTTTAACTTGCTGGCCATTTAAATTTTTAAGTTACATGAATATTCTTTTGACCAAGCATGTATGCATGATCTTAAAAACTTGACATACGGTCACATATTTCCATTCATAGTGAATCTCAATAGGCAATCGAGACCTTTTCATAATCGGTTATAAGCTATGTTAATCCAATGGAAGAGACTCGATGCAGTTACCTGACCTGCTGGAAATAGCAGCCAGATCTCTTTCAAATTGTAACACACTGTCTTAAAAAGGAAAGATACCCTTTGAAGTAAAGATGAGATGGTCAGTGGTTAAACAACCACTTGTATTTTTGGCAAGAAACATTCATAGCTCTTATGTCTTTTTTTTTCTGGTCAAAAACCAAGTCTATTCTATCTAATTGATTCTGCATATTAGAAATACTTGATTGGAAATATTTTATAAGGGATTCATTGGAAAAGTACTAAAATGAAAGAATTTAAAGTTGCTCTGTGAGATATTATCTTTGGTTTTATGAATTCAATATCCACCGAAACTAATAGAACTTTACCATCTTAGCTGTAGTGTGCAAACACACTCTCATATACTCATCATCATTTTAACGTTCACTCTTTCATGCCTTACTTCGGTCAGACAGACTTCATTGAGCCAAATTTTCTATGGCCAGATGCCCTCTGCTTCCAAGCACAGTAATATTTCTCCATGGCTAGACATGTTTTCCACTGAAGACTGGAAACAAACATTACTTGTATGATGGTGATGCTTGTTTACAACCACCACATGATGTCAAGATAAGAGTACACACACACATTGGTTAGGGCTTTGCTAATTTAGTCCTGAATTTCTGGTTTCTAAATTAGAACCTACAAAGTTGACAATAAATGCACTAACATATTTGCCCTATTCATTTTCTTAAATTAACCACCTCATGAATTTAAATTAATATTAATTTCTCTGGAGTAGGTATGCAGTAAATATATGTAGAGCAGGTAGTATTGTCACACAACAATAAGATTTGAACATAGACAAATACTGTGAAGCATTTGGTCTCGTACTTTATGATATTAGCAATATTAGAATCAGATATTCCAACATTGGGTTTGGTACATATTTTTAACCATTTAGAATGAAATAGTTGGAGCAAAATTTTAATTATAATAACAGAATTTCAAGTAGTCTGCTATCAATACCTTCATCTCTCAACTTTCTCTTATTTAATGCTCAGTAGCTGTAGTATCTTACTATTCACTTATTCCATTATTCACTTATTGCATATAACCATAGAATAATAAAAACAATTCTTAATTATAAGCATTCATTGTATTTCATCAACCTATGGTCCTCATATTATATTAAGATTGCTATTGAAATTATACCAGCTAAAAGCCACCATTACAATCTCCTAATTTAACCATATTTAATGGCATAGCAAACAATATACAGCTTCAGTTCAACAGAAAGGTTAAAATGAATTAAGTCATGGTAAGATAATTACTGTGGGCTGTAACAACTAAATTAAAACAATTAAACAAGGTATCAGTTGACTGAATTGACTCTGAAATTCCTTGTTAAAGGATTTTGTAATCTAATAGAGTTAGTTATTTCTTGGCTCACATGTTTATATTATTAATCATGAATATGATTTGGCAAGTGACACATTTCTGGATATTTAAGAATCTTCTATTAACAGTTTATATGAACATTTTAATTTACTTACAGAGTCATGTCTATTAATGGCCATATATTTCAGGTTATCTTCATATTCTATCTGTTAAACAATGTAAATTTCAATTTTCTTCCTTTCAAGTTTTTACCTGTTTTATAAAATTCTAAACAATTTAAGATGATTTTTATTTGATATAGTGCAACCATATATAACAAAGAATATTTTGTATATTTAATTGGCTGTTATGAAAACAAACTTGTATATAAAAAGAATGTAAGGTTAAATTATAATTATTAGAAATAAACAATTTTATTGAAAATAAACCAGATCACTAAGAAGCTTGCTTCCCAAATGCACCTTAGGCAAGTGTCTTCTACTATAACCTTGGGCTGACCAAAGCCTTGTGAGTGCATTTGGTAGACAGAAACTGAAAGAAGCCAGTCAGACATATGTGTGTCTTTGTTTCTGTATTTGTCCCCCACCACCGCTTGACCACCAGTGTTGGTGTCTTTACATCCCCGTAACTTAGTGGTTTGGCAAAAGAGCCCGATAGAATAAGTATCAGGCTTAAAAACAGATAAATGCTTGGGCCGATTCATTCAGCTAAAGGTGGTGCCCCAGCATGGTCGCAGTCTAATGACTGAAACAAGTAAAAGATATTATTGACTACATGGTTAGGAGTTCTGTACTTACTACTTCAATGTATTGTATTTGTGAAAGCTTAAACATCTATTTGTCTCAGTCTACCTAGATGATGAGAGATTCCATTCTTATTTCACTATTAAGTTCTTAGTTTTAGGAAGATATTTAGTCAAAATCAATTACTGTAGTAATAGTCAAATTTTTGAAATCGATCCCATTCCTCAGAGCATGAAAAAATAATTGTGAATTGATTTATGTAATAAAACATAAGAATATTTTTGTTTTAGTGGAATGAAAAGACAAAAACAATTTGCACATTTCTTAAATATTGATTTCTTACATATGAACAAGATCTTGGGTTTCTGAGAAGGTTATAGTTGATCATATACGTCTCTGGTGCTTCTGTTATATTGATTATATTGATCTTAGAACTTCACTGGTAGTTATGTTACTGAGTCCTGAAGAATGAAAGACAAAGTTGACATTGGTAGGATTCAAAATCAAAATGTAAAGAGGTGTAACTAAATACCACACATTTTTGTTTTTTGTTCTCTACCAATTCTGCCAAAACCATTGCTCAAAACTAAAATTATTTAGTTTAGATTTTGCTAGAAAAATATTCAGTAACTTTTTTATTCATACTTTCCGGAACTTATTAGCTCTGAAAATATAATGTTAATACATTTTTCTTATATTTCAGAATTTTGCAACATGTGGTATCTCTATTCATTGTTCTCAGAAGTCCATTTGCCAAAGTTTGAAGGAAATAAACTTATGGACTTTTTTTTTGTTTTTTTTTGTTGACTAAATGGAATTTTTCGGTACAGAATTTGATTAGATTAAATAAAACAATAAATTTATATACCTATTCAATTATTTTCAGTACCTTTTCCAGTCATGATGGATAAATCCAGGAGCAATATACAAAACTTTAAACAATTCAAAATTAATGTCAATTTTCCATGCTGGCATGGGTTGGACAGTTTGACAGGGTCCAGAGAGCCAGAGGGCTGCATCATGCTCCCATGTTTCTATGGCTGGATGCCTTTCTTAATGCCAACCACTTGTGTGTACTGGATGCTTTTCTTGTGCCACTGGCTGTATAGATATGGGGAAACAGCTTTATGTGAGAGAGAAAGACAAAAAGAACATAGTGTTTTTAACATCATCCATATTGGCCTCAAGCTTACAAAATATTGTTAAGAAAATCTTAGAATATTAAATCAGTTACATTCTTGAGATCATATTTATCTCTACTTTTGAACCCCAAAATTCATGGCTCTTTCTTTCTCTCTGGGCTTGTTGTCACAGAGGAAAATATGTGAAGGCTATAAGAAATATTTTAGGAAGAATACTTTTGATAGAACTCGCACACATATATGTATGTGTGTATCTGTGTTTGTGTATGCATATGTGTTTTGTATGCATGTGTGTGTAGTAATGGTTGGAAGTTTTGTACTGACAAACATCTGGAAACAAGGGAAACAATTCCAGTGTTAGTTTCCCACATCTATGCAACTCTCCAGCTGAGAAAAGGTGTAAAATGTGCTTGGAATTGACAATCATCTTGAAGCAAAATTAGGGAAAACAAGAATTGCATTGAAGCTCCAATATGCAGCTCTTGAATTTAAACCCTTTGAAGAATACAACAGTGTCAAATAAGCTTAAGGTGTTTATGACAGGCACATACGTCTGAATCTGATTTAACCCTTTAGTGTTTCAACTGGCCATATCCGGCCCAAATATTCTACCTATTTTATGTTCAAACCAGTCAGATCCAGCCTCTTATACCTACCCA
>JAOPUL010000001.1:142841058-142851762 GCA_027564515.1 Octopus rubescens | reverse complement strand
ATATATATATATATATATATATATATGCAATAATAAATACAAACTCTCTCGCTCAGAAATACATACAAGATGTGTGTTTTATTATATTACTTTTACCTACCAAGATAGGTTGAATAGGGTTAAGTTGGTTGCACACAAGTGTTTTCTTATGTATTTACAAGATTCTAGGCATTGATTTTCTAATTACATCATTAATAAATAAATAGCAATTAATATATCATTAGTAAATAATAATACCAAATTCTAACTCACTATTTGAGATATTAACTGCCATTATGTTTGAAGAAAACAAATCCATATAAATTCACTTGTTAAAATGCAAAGAGGAAAAACATGGTGCAAACAGAAAGTCTTTTAACTGGAAGTTCTTTCTAAAATGTGGCTAAACTTTGTTTCTCACACAGAAGTTTATTTTTTTACCCCTAAGCAACAACATTACTTCAAGTGTGGTTTTGTGAAGCATAAGGATTTTGGTGATAGATGCAGTTATGAGGGTGGGCTGAAAAGTTAATAGGCTGACTATGAAGGAATGATGTTAGAGCTGGGAAATCTTGCGGACATTAATTTCAACCCTTCTTATTAATAACAGCATAGTTTCGTTTCAGGTCAACTGACATCTCACTGTTCAAAGAAGACTTCAAATGTAACTAGTTGCGACTTCTCTTGAAAATGGTCAAAATTTGGCATGATGGTATTATCAAGTACCTGCAGAAAAAGGCTTTAGCCCCAAAGGACATTCATGCTATACTAGAGGATGACGCTCCAGCTTTATCAAGAGTGCAAAAGTGGGCAGCTGAATTTAGGAGGGGAAGATGATCCAAGGTTTGGATGTCCTGCAACTGCCACCACCAAGGAAAACATTAATCGTGTTCACCACATGGTGATAGATGACAGGTGATTCACTATAAATTATAAATCAAATAGCCAATGCTATAGCATATCCTCTGAGAAAGTTGAGAGTACTCTGCACAATGAACTTGGCATGGTGAAGGCTTCTGCTTGGTGGGTGCTAAATCTTCTGACACCTGATCAAAATCACATCAGACTGATCACATCACAGGAAAATCTGACATTGTTTCAGGTAGATCCAACTGGTTTCCTTGAATGTTTCCTAACTTAGGATGACTGTTGGTTCATCGCTTTGAGACAGAGATAAAGAGACAACCCATGAAGTGGAAACACTGCTTCTCACAAGCTCCAAAGAAGGCCAAGGTTACTTCGTCTGCAGGGAAGGTGATGGCCTCAGTTTTTTGGGGATGCAAAAGGTATTGTTTATTGACTCTCTTCAAAGGGGCCACACCATGAATGGAGAGTACTATGCCAGCTTGCTGAGACAGTTACGAAAGGCTATCAAGACCAAAAGCCCAGGAAAACTGATGAAAGGGTCTTGTTTCATCAGAACAGTGCTTGAGCACACAAGTCCTTTGTTTCAATTGCTGCTGTGTGTGACTGGCTTTGAACTGATTAATCACCCTTCTTATTCTCCTGATTTGGCCCCATCTGACTATCATCTGTTCCCCAACATGAATATACTTTTCATTGTCTGGAAAAAGACACATAAATAGTATAGAAATTAGATTTAATTTATAGGTGAAGGATTCTTGTCAGTAATAAGAATATTTCAAAAGCTTTCTTCATTTAACGTCTGCTTTCCATACTGGTATAGGTTAGATAGTTTGTTAGAGAATTGGTGAGCTGCAAGGCTGCATTGAACTCCAATGTCATTTTTGGCACAGGTTCTATGGCTGAATGCCCTTTAAATAATGCCAACCACTTTACAAAGTGTACTGGGTGCTTTTATCATGCCAGCAGTTCTAGTGAGGTTGTCATGTAACTTGCAAGATGGAAAAGGAAGGGAAAAAGCTCCCACTACTAAGAGAAGGTATTTGGGGAGAGGAAAGCGGAGGTGGTGGCTTTATGCCAGGGGTTGAAAGGCTAAATTATGATAAAGGAACAAGCATAAGTGTCTTGCTATAGAGGAGATAAGAGGAAGGTAGTGATGGGGGAGGGGGGTCTATTGCAAACTCAAGTAGCAACCAGGTGAGCATAAGTTAAATATATATAAGATCATTATACAACGTCCATGTTCCATGCTGGCATGGGCTGGACAATTTGACAAGGATCCGATTGGTCCAAGAACTACATGGTGCTTCACTGTCTGCTTTGGCATTGTTTCTATAACTGGAGACCTGTCCTAATCCCAACCACTTTACTGTGTGTAGTGGGTACATTTTTTTTACACTCCTAGTACTATTGAGGTCACTATACAAGTTGCTAGTCTACAAAACCTGAGGAGAGGTGGTGGGAGCACCCTTATGTTAGATGGGGCATGAAATAGGCATGAAATAGGAGGTTGGAATAGAGCAGGTTCTTGTTGTAGAGAAGTTATATGGATATTCACATTTAGTGGAGAGAGTGAGAATGAATCAATTGTGTCTCCAGAAAGATAAATAATAATGATGATGAGGAGGAGAGAGAAGTGGAGATATACTTTTTAAAATTGCTACTTTATTACTATGATAAACTTAGCCCCTACATATGTAACAAAGCACTTTTATGTAAGTTTGCAATCAATGCAATGTGAAAATGGTATTGCGCAATTGATTGTTATCAGAAATCAACAAGGGCCCCTCATATATTATAGTGGAAACATTTTTTTCTAGAAAACAGGCATATCAAAATATTTTGACTTTAGAAAAGAATTATTTATTCCTTGTGAATTGAAAACTAGGCATTGCTTTGTTTCGTAGTTATGTGAAATTGAAATGAAATTAATTTAGAAGTCTGTCATCAAAGTAATGTTAGGTGATACAAATAGGTTATAATGTACATTTTAAAATCTGACAGAAAACTAGAATGTAATTAATTCACTGTTCTTGGTATACAAATATTGTGTAGATTACTTTAAACACCTGCCATGGAACTAAAGTATTTCTGGTTGAAATGGATTTACTACTGTTTGTAAACAAGTGATTGTAAATAGCTAGTTCAGACTTCATTGTGTATAGAGGCAGATTGTGTATAAATTAATTTATCTAAGTAGGAAGCATATTTTCATGAGTTACCAGACTGGAACTAGCTTGATGGCTCCAGCCAAACCGTCCAATCCATGCTTGCATGGAAAATGGATGTTAAAGGAGATGATGATGACCTACTACCTGTGATCACATAAAGTAGTGAGACATGGGCTTTGACATCAAGCCAAAGTGAACTTCTGGCAGTGGCGCAGAGAAAAATGGAGAGAAGTTCATGCTTGGCATCACACTACGGGACAGAATGACAAATGCCTGGATCCGCCAACAAACGAGTTACTGATATCAATGCAGCCATCAAGAAATCAAAACACAGATGGGCAGGACATGTGGCCAGACATCAAGATAACAGGTAGACCATCAGGATAACAGAATGGACACTTCGTGAACAAAGAAGACCAAGAGGAAGACCAAGGACAAGATGGAGGGATGACCTGATACACTGTATGGGTCCCAATTGGCAATGGATAGCTTGAGACAGATACAGATGGTTGAAGTCCAGGGAGGAGTTCCTCACTGAGCAATAATAACCCCTATTGTATTGTATAGGAAGCATATTTTATATCCTCCAGATTTTACTTTTTGAAGTCATGCTTTGAAGAATTTTCTGGATTAAATGGAGAGCTTCAAGACAGTAACCAGTTATACAATTCCAAATTTCATTGAAGTAAACTTTCAAATGAATTTTGCTGGTGTTTAACACCTCCTATCTATCAGTCTCAACCCTTCTCATATCTGCTTCCACCTTTGTCACCTTACTCACTGTAGCCATCCCCATGTACCGCTAACCTCCATCTCTGCTGCAGTTCATCATCCTCTCTCCCCTCCACTGTTACATCTTGCACATATCCTTACTCTCTGATTTATCCACAGATATTACACTGCTGCTCCCCATACCTCCTATGCTGATATTTGTTGCTTCTTCCTGACTGACTGACTCTCTCTCTCTCTCACCACCCTCTTCACACCTTTCATCACTCACTGCATCCACCTCTAATCCTCACTGATCATTTATCACTCTCCTCCCACACTCTTATGAAATTACCCACACTTCTCTCCTGATCCGTAGTCTGTATTCTCCCTGGATTCTCACTTGTACCTTGTGAGTACACTCTAGCATCCAATCAAAACTATCTTTATTTCCCTTCCAGCTACTCTCACCCACCCTTGCATAATGCAGAGAAGCCATATATCTCCTGTATAGTAAGATACCTGTGCTGGTCTCTTGATCATACTTTAGCCTTCAACATCTGTCTTAAACCGTCTCCCCCTTTCTTAAATACACTCCCACTCAGACACAAGGGCTTTTTCCTTTTCCTTTCTTTAATTTGTCTTGCAAATTACTTGGTGAACTCAGTAGTGCTGGTATCATGAAAGAAACCCCAGTACATGCTGTAAATTTGTTGCTGTTAGGAAGGGCATCGAGCTGCAGAAACCATGTCAAAGCTGACATTGGTGCCTGATGCAGCTCTGTGGCTTGGAAGACCATGTTCAAGCCATCCAACCCATGCCAGCATCGAAAACGGATGTTGAATGATAATGAGCAATACACAATGTGCTGAGAAAGGTATGATTTTATTTCAGATAGCACAAGCTTATTTATTCAAATGAAATGATGATTAGCTAGCAGAAATATGGTAATAAACAGAATTATATGATGTGATTGGTACTGTGGTTCCTAGTGAATTTTAGTAAAATATGAAGGGAAAATTGGTAAAAATTTTTTTTTAAAATACCTTTTAAAAACAAAACAAACAAAAACAGAATAAGTGTACTGATGTAACAAAAATATTTGAAAGGTAGAATAGGTAGATAATGCCATGTGAAAGTATTTGCAATTAAATTTCAGGTGAAAGATAAATGTAACATGGGAATTAAGACAATTATACCAACTCCACGCCAGTGTAATATACATAATTAAAATGTCTGCATTTAATTTCTAATGGAATAGTTTCTAACTAACTTTTAGTTAGAAACTTTAGTTTTTTTTCACTCTAAGATTGAAATGATTTTTCATCATAATTCTGAAGTATATATAATGATATTTATTTTTTTGTTTTGCTGAATGCAAGTTGATAATTTTAAAGCATTTCCTTTTTAATATGATTTATTTGCAATGAACATATTAATATATTGACATGAAGCCAAGTATAAATTGCTGAGTATAAGCAATTTTTATAAACTCTTGTAAATTAGTAATGTAAATTATATACAGTGACATATATATATATTCTCATGGTAATAAGCAGCATGGCTGAGTGGTTAGAGAATTGGATTCACAATTGTGAGTTTGATTCTCAGACCAGGTGATGCGTTGTCCTTGAGCAAGACACCTTATTTTACGCTGCTCCTTCTACCTGGAGTTGCGACTGATAGATAGTATTAGCAATTGGAAAGACCAATGGAAACCTTGTTTCCTTGGCCCAATTGATGAAAGTCGATTGACTGTTGATAGGATAAAAAACAACAATCAAGAGGACACACATGTAGATGTATTCGATTCACGCTCGGATGGAAAAAAGAAGAAAGAAAAAGTATATTTTACGTTTCGGGCATTGCCCTTCGTTGGAAAGAGGAGGGGGAGAAGGAGAAATCTGGTGGAAAGGAGATGGTTAGGAAAACGTGTGTATAAATGCATGTTGAAAATCTATACATAAATTATATAGATATTATATATATATATATATATATAATGAAAGACTATTTAATGTCAGAAGTGACTCAAATGCAAAGAATTAACAATTCCTTGAAAAACTTTGAAATACAATTCAAAAAGCATAGTTTAATTCAGTTTTCAAAGTAAGAAAATTGGATCATTACTTTAAAAAGTATTGATAATTAGCAGTGCATAATGTAAAGGAGCTACATCTAAATTTGTAATCGTTTCCAACCTTTTCTTACTAAATTTTGAAAATTTCTTTTTTATCTTAGAAAACATTGCTTTTGTTTTCAGTATATCACATGCATGAACAATAGGAACATGAAATTAATTCCTTGGCTACACATGACATTAATTCCTTAGGTTAAGTATCTGTAAGTTATTTGGTTGCTGTAGTAGAATGTAAACAAAAATCAATATATAACTTACTATTCACAGAAATCTCAGTTCCTATTAAAAAATGCTAATAAATTCATTTAAATGTGTTTAAATTTGTGTATAAAATGTATGTTGAAACTCTAGTCTTTCATTAAATTTTACTTATTGATTTCAAGATGTTATTGGTATAATTTATATTAAAATGTAATCCTGATGGACGTGCTCACAAAACACTCATTCACCGAGGAAAATATTACCTCTGAGATATTCTATAACCAGTTTTTATTTATGTATATTTAAATAACTACAATAGTGTCATAAACCTATAATGATGAATTATCTTTGATAAAGCATCACTTTATTTAAGAATTTCCATAAATAACTCGTTTAAATTTATCAACTACAAATCAACAATGGATATTTTATTTTGGGTCTATCACTGAATGTTTTGAAGAGAGACTGTTTGTGAATATTTGCAAAGATAGACTACCATATGGCAAATTTGAATAATAATTATTGATATACCCAATATACTGCTAAATCACCAGAGGTATTGACCTCAAAGATATAAACTGTCTAGATTTAAATCAAAGTTTAGTTATTTCTCTGATTTTTCTCTTGTTTTATTAAATAACATTGGACAACTTTAACATGTTGCAGATGATATAACTACAAAATAATAATAATACATGTTTTCTAAGATAAAATGCACAAATTTTCAAGATTTGGAAAGAAAAATTTGAGATTAATCATTTACAAAGCAATTTTCATTGATGATCTTTTTTTTGTTTCTTTTTTCCTGTCTGTTGGATAATAACAGGATATTAAAATGTTTACAGCAGGATTTTTATGCATGTATGATTCCTATGCAACATTTTAGTTTAGCTATGAGCTATTTTAATTTGATTGTTCTAGCATTTACATGAATTGTCAATCATTCACTATGCCATACTTTAGATAATGTTTATTATTTATACATTAGATTTGTTTTTTACTTGTTATATTTTTAATCTCTATTTATACTTTAATGCTCAGTATTTATTCTTTTACTGGTTGCAGGTTCATTTTATCGTAGAAAGCATTTCTGATTATGGTTGTCTTTTTTTCTCATTGTTTTTCTTTTTGTATATTATCCTCTGGAGTATCATGTTGAACCACTCCAATATTAAGTTATTTAATAAATAAAACAAAAGTGGCCATACTGGGACACCATCTTCAAGAGGTTAACCAATTATATCAACTCTAGTACTTATTTCAGATTGGTTTTATTATTAATCCTGTTTGTTAAACTGCAAAGTTACATGACATAACATGTCACAGGCTGGCATAAATATGAATACGCACACACACACACACACACACACACACACACACACACACACACACACACACACACACACACACACACACACACAAATGAGTAGTTTCTGTCTACCAAATTCTATTCAAAAAGCATTAGTCAACCCAAATCTGTAGCAGAAGACACTTTGCCAGCCAATGTGTCAGACAATGTAATCAAACCCAGAACCACATATCTCTGCAAAGTTCTTAATGACATGACTATGCATGTGATTATTTATTATTTTATGACTATAATCTGATTTACTTAGGATTCCTATTAAAGATACCTCATATTATCAAGAGGAATTCAGGAGGAAGCTGAACTATAGAAATTTATATCTCTGCTCTCGTCAATCTAGGATTTCATAATATGAAATAACATAAAACTTATATTATTTGAAGCTATATTATTATATGTGAGAAGAAAAGTCTGAAAAGACTGGCTATGAGCTCCTTAGCTAGGAATATTAACTATTAACATAGGTATAGATAGGGTTGTGTGGTTAAGGAGTTTACTTCTCAATCACATGGTTTTGTGTTCAGTACCAGTGTGACACTTTAGGCAAATGTTTTTTTTCTCTACTCACAGGTTGACCAAAGCCTTGTAAGTGAATTTGGTAGGTAGAAACTGAAAGCCTGCTGTATGTATCATCATTCTGTGTGTGCTTGTGTTTCTTTGTCTTGACATTGTACATCATCATTTAACATTCCTTTTCCATGCTGGTATGGGTTGGATGGTTTGATAGGAGCTGGTGAGCCAGAGAGTTGCACCAGCCTCCAGTCTGTTTTGGCATGATTTCTGCAGCTGGATGCCTTTTCTAATGTCAATCACTTTATAGAGTGTACTGGGTGCTTTTTATGTGGTGCCAGCATGGGAACAATAGTATAATATTTGAAAAACAAGCATTGCCATCATATAAGCAGTATCATTTGTTTGTAATCTTTCATGGAAATATCTAGCCATAGGGAAATATTACCTTGTTTGGAAATGGATAAGGATTGGTGACACAAAGAGTATCTAGCTGTAGAAAATCTAAATTCTGTCTGAGACCCATTCAAGCATGGAAAAGTGGATGTTAAAATGATGATAGTGATGATAGATACTTCTGGATAAAATGTCTGAATATATTGGACTTCAAAGTTTGTAATGCGTATGCAACTCCTATGAAATGACGGCCATTGACACTGAAAGTTTCCTTTGAATAAAGAAATACAGATAAAAGAAAACTCAACCAGCCAAACCTAAAAATTTCAAGATTCAAATCATTTATAAATGACATGAAATTAAATCTTAAAATTATCACAAGTTGCTAAACATTTTGATAGCATATAGTGAAAGTGTGAAGATTAGAAATGACATAATTAAATTTCTGTCTGGCATTTAACACAACAGCAGTGTGACATACCATTTCTATACTTAATATCATTGTTCTTTATTCTTATAGAATATTAAGCCAGCTTTAAGTTTGAAATAATTTTGTTGACTAGTCTCTACATCAATACACTTTCAGATTCAATATTTCTTTACTCATTTGGTGGGCATTTTAAAAATTATTATTTAGTCGAAGGAAAAAGAGCAGTGTCCAAAACTCTTGTAAGTCTTCTAAGACTGGTGATGTCAGTATCGTTAATGATATTCTCAGCATAGAAGTATATATAATTAGTGACAGCAAAACTGTATGTATTGAATGAAATGTGTTAACACAAAAGATGTCTGAGAAATACATGCACACACACATACATATGGCGACCAAGGAAATTTGAACAGGGAGGAATTCCAGATAGCTTTACTTCTAAAGTGGAACAATTTGGCAAGTGTTTAATCGGGGGTTTGTTTAGCTGGGATACCGGAAGGATAATAAATGTAGACATGGTTGTGTGGTTAAGAAGTTCATTTCCCAACCATATAGTTTCAGGTTTAGTCCCACTACTGTCTTCTACTATATGGCTCCAGGCCATCCAAATCCTTGTGAGTAGATTTGGTAGGCTCTAGCTAAAAGAATCCCATTGTATATCAGTGCCTATCTATATTGTGTGAATGGTAGTGAGATGTGATCCCTGAATGAGGACATATAAAGAGTAGAAAGCAATGAAGTTAGTATGCTTTGTTGATGTGCAGCAGCTGTGTGTGTGTTCAGCAAAATGAAAATTTGTTGAGAGAAAAATTGGGCACCTTGGTATCAGATGTAGTGTTCAAGAAAGAAGACTGTACTGGTATGGTCATGTGGTACATATGGATAAGGATGGTTTTATAAAAAGTACTGATTACTTAAGTGGGAAGAGGAAGACCCGGAGAAACATGAGACAAAGTAGCAAATGCTGATCTCAAGATGTTGAACCATACAGTGATGATGACAAAGGTCTGAGATGATTGGCATTTTGTTATCTTCAGAAAGACTCATCCATCATGGCAAAAATGAGGTCCTAAAAGCATTATGCTTATGTCTATATACTCACTGAGCCCTCTCCCTGCACCAAATCTGTCCCCATTAAACTTTCCTCACCCCTCATCTTCCTAATATCCATCCCTCCATCACTCTTCTAACAATGGCATTATTCAGCTGCTGTAATCATGACAGTAGAATATGTACATTTTTCATCCTCTTTGACTTGCTAGTTACCTCCTCCTCTCCCTGGAACCACTTCCTTTAACATCCATTCTCATCCTCAATATTATTCTTTCCCACTTTATTTTCCATTGATCACTTCTTACTGTGCCTCCAATTCCCTCTCTCTCTCAGCCATCCCTCACTTTTACTACTCCTCTCAACACCCTCTTAGTCTACCTTCATCACTCCCTCTGCATTTGTCTCCTACTCACTACATACCTCTGACCTCAATCTCTGGCCCTTTACGTCTCTCTTCCCAAATTTTCCCACCCAACACATCTCCCTATATTCTGATCCATCTACAGATTTATTACTTCCTGTGCTATTTCTTTTACATTCTTCCCATATTATTTATCACTGACCATACTTCCACCCTTGTACATCATTTTCTACATTTGCATCTCTAACCATCTAACTTTCCTCTCACACTCTTATGAACTTATTCACCCACTATTCCCAATCCTCAATCCATCTCTAACACCTCATTACTACCATCTTTGTCTTCTTACCAATTACTTGCACCTACTCATATAATACAGGGTAGCCATGTATTACTTCTCTAGCAAGATGCCTGTGCTTTTCTCTCTCTCTCTCTTTCTCTCTCTCTTTCTCTCTCTCTCTTTCTCTCTCTCTCTCTTTCTCTCTCTCTCTCTTTCTCTCTCTCTCTCTTTCTCTCTCTCTCTCT
>JAOPUL010000001.1:142818165-142828378 GCA_027564515.1 Octopus rubescens | reverse complement strand
ACCCAGCACACACTGTAATGTGGTTGGCGTTAGGAAGGGCATCCAGCCGTAGAAACCAAGTCAAATCAGACTGGAACCTGGTACAGCCCCCTCCCCAGCTTGCCAGCTCCGGTCAAACCGTCCAACCCATGCCATGGAAAACAGACGTTAAAGGAAGATGATGATGATTCAATAATGGTCAACTTTATTTAGAAACCCTGACTACTTCCTTTCTTTGTATCTGAATGATCAGATATGCTTGTGAATCTGTGAAACTATTAAATAAATGCAGATCTAAGTCAAATTGTCAATATAAATATTTGACCTGCCCAACATGTGAGGAGTACTGTTTCCATGAATTTTAACACCTTCTTGTGTGTGCATATGTGTGTGCTCATACATGTATATATGTTGATGATATACTTTATATATCATCATCATTTAAAGTCCATTTTCCATGCTGGCATAGGTTTGACAGGAGCTAGTAAGCCAGAGGGCTGCACCAGGCCCCAGTCATCAGTTTTCGCATGGTTTATATAGCTAGATGCCCTTCTTAATGCCAACCACTTTACAGAGTGTACTGGGCGCTCTTCACATGGTGCTGGCATGGGTGCTTTTTATGTGGTGCCAGCATGGGTGCTTTTCACATGGCTCCAGCATAGGTGCTTGATTCTACCTAGCTTGACATGTGTTCTCAAGCATTGCAAATTGCCATGAGTCTCAGTCCCTTGTCATCTCTTCTGTGAGGTTCAGTATCTGAAGATCCTTTCTCACCACTTCGTCCCATGTCTTCCTGGGTCTGATATCTCTTATACCCAGTTTTTCTTTTAAATCATTTACACTCTGTTGTACATGTACACTGACATTACCCATCCAGTGGAGCATGCTGGCTTCATTTCTTTCAGGTTTTAGCATGTCTTCTGTAGTCACAGCCCATGTTTCACTGCCATGTAGCATAGCTGTTTGTACACAGGCATCATACAATCTGCCTTTCATTCTTAGGGATAGGCCCTTTGTTATCAACAAAGGTAGAAGCTCTCTGAGTTTTGCCCAGTCCGTTTTTATTCTAGCAACTATGCTTTCAGAGCTTTCCCATGCAAATAGTTTTATGTAGAATATAGGACAACAAGGAAAAGATTTGACAAGTCTACTTATTAGAATAATTATGCTGTAGAAAATATATAAGCAAATTGTTTCTAGTGTTCATGATACTGTTTATTGTTATTTACTTTTGCTATTTAAGACACGACTGATTTTCCAATGAAATGGATAGCATGAGATTTGTAGTGTATCACAAGCATCAATTCTAAAGTTTACATTCATTTCAGCAGAAATTTTTATTTTCTGATTTTAAATCCAGTCCCATTTGACTTTGGTTTTCATCCCTCCAGTTTGAATAACATAACTACCAGTCAAGTTCTGAAGACAATTAAATTGTAAGTTGTAGTCTTGTCTCTATGCTTGAGATCATTATTTATTTAATGCATTATTTATTACTTGTGGGAAATATCCAAGAACAGGGAATATCCCAGCACTGTAAAAGCATTAAGAACAAAGTAATTAATTCAGTATTTGATGTGCTTTCATTAGTTAGATTGCTATTAGTTTGGTCAAATCTGAACTTAGATTGATTATATGAATGTTAACATGATAGCTTAATATTTCAGCCAATTGAGTAGATATTTTACTATAACAGGTTCGTACAATAACACCACTAATGAAATACAGAAATTAAATCATTCAAGGATGCCATATTTTTATGATAAAGTCTATCGGAGAAGGAATGGCAGCATGCATGACCTTTTTTGTTGAATCTCTGTGACTGGAGTGGATAAAATGGAAAAAGAAATTGTGCCTTAAGGATTACTGCTGTTGGAAGCAGTGCATCTGGATACCAATTTATCTACAAGAAACCTGCTTTGAATACTTAAAATAAGAAAAGAGTGGAATCTACTGGATTGTAGAACATTAAATGGCTAACTGAAAATATATATAGTATGGGAAAAAAAATATTGGTCAATGACATGCTTTTCTGATGAGGTCAGGAATCATACCCAGATTTTTCGCCAATATGTACTGGAAAAAAGTTTTCTTCTTTTCACATTAATCATTTACTAATATCACTTTAATATAGTTCTGGTTAGCTTTTTAATGCATCATATTAAACATGTTAACTTTAACTTAGCAAATTATTATTTATAATTTGATAGCCTATACTGTAGATTAATTTGATAGCCTATACAGTAGATTAAGAAAGGAGACAAACTTGTAAATTCTAATCACTGTAATTGAATACCTAATAAATGATAATGTTTTAAGCTGGAGCTGTCTTCAAGAGCAATCTTGATATGAAAAATAAATGAATAAAAGAGATAAAAATGATGAAAATTGAAATAAAGATAAAATAGGATATAGAATATTCAGAAAGCTAATATTGGTCAAGTAAAGCAACGGGAAGGGGGTATTGGCTCCATTAATTCTAAATCGTACATCATTATTTTTATGTCTGTATTCCATGCTGGCATGGGCAAGACTGATTATGGTTCTTTGTCATTTTGGAATGATTTCTACAGCTAGATACCCTTCTTTATAGCAACTACTTTACAGTGTAATTGGTGCATTTTATCATGGCACCAACACTTGAGAAGTTGTCCTGTCCTTAATAAGACACTGAATCCTCTTCATACCACAATGTCTGCTTCGGCATGGTTTCTATGGCTGGATGCCCTTCCTAATTCCAATTACTTTACAGTGTACTGGGGGCTTTTTTCATGGCACCAGCACTAATGAAGTCACAATGTTGTTCACAAGATTAAGACCCCCACCCCTTCCTTGACTGAGTAGGGTTACACTAGAGAGGGAGACATATGCTTGGTAAGGAAAGGTTTGAGTAAGAAGGAAGGGGATATAGCAAATGTCTTGCTATAGAGGAGATATAGGATTGGTCTCATTATACAAGAGTGGGTGGGAGTAATCAGTGTGGACTTGAAAGAGAGATAAAGATGGTGGTGACAAGGAGTCATGGTGAGCCTGTGGGAGAGGGAGTGGGAGCAGAACAAGAGAGGCTGGGTAGCTGTTGCAAGAGTGTATGAAGTGAGTGAGGGCTGGTTGACAATGGAGGGGAGTGAATATATACTGAACAATGAACAAGGATTGAGATGGGTGAGTGGATTCAATGATAAATATGAGTTGGATGGAAGATAAGGGAGAGTAAATGAAGACGAGAGATTGGTAAGGGTATATGGGTGAATGGTGGAAGGACAGTCAATGATATATAAGTTGGGGAAGGTCAGGAGGAGTAGGTGTTTGTTGGTAGTATAGGAATTTGAGGAGCAGCAGGATAACAATGCACTAGACAGGAGAAGGATGAAAGGAAGATATGTGAATGGGGTAGGTTGCAAGAGTGTGAGTGGAGAGAAAGACATAGGTTGTGAGGAGAGTGAGAGATGTATGGTGATAAACAATTTTCAATATGTTATTTCATGAGTTAGAAAAACCATAGCTTAGTATGACTCGCACTTTGAAAAAGATACTAGCTTGTCATCATCCTCCATTTTCACTTATATTGAAATATAAGGTAAAAGTGTAAAGTAAGCTATTGTTTTAATTTACTACTGTGTTCACCCTTTTATTTCTAATTTGCATTGTACTGACTTTTTAAAGCAATTTTAACAATTATCATTTCATGCTCTTAGACATCAGTTCTGTTAATCCTATATTTTTTTTATCATTTACAGTAGAATCAATGCTACCAGTATTTGAACAAAGTAAACTTATTTTTTTTTTAATGTTTATGGTAAATTTATTGGAACTGATCAAGATTAAAGTTTGTGCTAATATACTTAATGCAGCAAACCAAGAAATTTTAATTAATCAAATTTACACCCATAGCATAGAGAACAAATCATTATTTTAATGACTAACTCTGGTCATGAAAGGCAGGGCAGGTAATGACAGAATTTAATTAAAATTTATTAAAATAGTATAACTGAATATTTTTTTTATCTATAATTTGCTTTTCTATATGTTAATACATGTTGTAATTTTCATTGAAGAGGGGTGCCTAAAACCTCTGGGGAAGGAGTGCTACCACGGGTACTGAAGGCTCTAGCAAACTGATTCTGCAGTGAGATTAGTTATCGTAAGCAAAGTTATCATCATCATCATATTCGGTTTAATGTCTGTTTTACATGCTAGCATGTGTTGGACAGTTTTTGAAGATTGTCTTCCAAGCTAATCTATCTCTGGCTAGATTTCTACTAATCCTTCTCTCTCTCAGATCCATCCTTATCACTTCCTCCCATGTTTTCTTTGGCCTTCTTCTACCAACTGAGCCTGCCACCTCAAACACCCTACATCTAAGTAGACTACGTTTTTATCAAGGTTGGGAAGAAGAAAACGTTGGCTGTCAGAACCACTTCCTCTGGCCTGTAAGCAAAATAGCACAAGACTGGAAGCTGAAAGTTGAGCTGGGAAAGCTGTTGAAGTTTTTTAAAAAAAAAGCAACAAAACAGTAGAAGGTCCTTGAGCTTTGCCCAGCCCGTTTATATTCTAGCAACTATGCTTTCAGAGCTTTCCCATGCAAATAGTTTTATGTAGAATGTAGTCACATCACTAAGAACTGAGATGGTACTGATCTCAGAAGCTTTCAAGCAGGAGATTTTATTAGGACTCACTATTCTCTGGTTCTATTACACTGAGAAGGCTATTACAGGGGAATGGAGATAGAGGTGGGTGGGGGAATATACTGAGTTGGTTGGATTATGCTGACACAATGAGTAGTGAGCAAGGTGGGAGCCCATTAAGTTGGGATGCATAATCTTTTACTTGTTTCAGTCATTAGACTGAGGCACCACCTTCGATAATTTTAGTCCAATGAATCGAACCCAGAACTTTTGAAGCCTGGTACTTATTCTCTCAATCTCTTTTGCTGAACTGCTAAGTTATGTTGAAATAAACACACCAACACTGGTTTTCAAGCAATGGTGGGGCACAAACACACACACACACACACATGTATGACTGGCTTCTTTCAGTTTCCATCTACTAAATCCATTCATAAGGCTTTGGTTGGCCTGAGGCTATAATAGAAGACATTTGCCCAAGGTGTCATGCAGTGAAACTGAACCTTGAACCATGTGGTTGGGAAGCAAACTTTTTACCACAGCCACACTTACACTTAAGGTTTTGGGAATGGAATCCTTAGTATCAGCTATTGTGTTTTAGATTTTCGGAATAGTATTAATCATTGAGTTTGACTGCTTGATGGTGTAATAAATATTAAACTTAGATATTTTGAGATTTGATGAATCTTAAATATTGCTGGAATTTTGAAACAGCAGACATAATAGTAGATATTGAAACCAGTCATAGCTACATTTGATTGAATATATGGGTAATTTTTGCTTAGCTTATTTTGTTTGCAAACCTTTTAAAGAATCTGTTGAAAATATAGAGACTTTAATTATATAATTACACTTAGTAAGGTATGTCCATTCTTCATAGTATTTTCTTTTTATCTTTTACTTGTTTCAGTCATTAAACTGCAACCATGCTGGGGCACCACTTTAAAGAATTTTAGTCAAGCAAATCGACCCTAGTACTTCTTCTTTTTTTTTTTTTAAACCTGGTACTTATTCTAACGGTCTCTTTTGTCAAACTGCTAACTCATGGGGGACATAAACACAACAACACTGGTTATCAAGCAGTGGTGGGGGACAAACACAGACAAAGACACAGAAACATATATGTGACGGGGTTTCTTTCAGTTTCCATCTACCAAATCCACTTATAAGGCTTTGGCCAGCCCGAGGCTATAGTAGAAAACACTTGCCCAAGGTGCTGCACAGTGGGACTTGAACACAGAACCATGTGATTAGAAAGTTTTAAATCTTAAATTGTAGTAGTTTCATTTATTGTTTTTTTTTTTTTTACAGTAGAATCAATGCTATCAGTACTTGAACAAGTACTCATTATTTGCAAGAAAATGAAATTGGTGTAGTATTGTTGATGGTACCTCAAGGGAAATATTTAAATAATTGAGGATTGCATAATCCAGCAGATATTTCTGCTTGTGTTAGCAAAGGAAAAACTAAGCCCTGTGGCTATTCTAGTTAAACATGATTTCATCTTTCCCATTTTATGAAAAATGTCAGAAAAGTTTTTTTATCTTTTTTTTCCATTTATAATGCTACAAGTTAGTTTTATATCATGTTGGTGCCTGGATAATTTCTTTGTATTAGTATAGCATTGTTGTTCAAATTTTCCTTCTGGATTTTATTGACTATGGTATTATATCATTTAAATTTTGGGGAAGAAGTTGGTGACTTAGCCTATTTATTTGTACTGGCAGAAACACTACCCTCCGGGCAGTTTTAGAGAGAGAGGGAGAGAGAGGGAGAGAGAAAGTGTTGCAAGCAAAGAAACTGAGGCTAAGGAGTGAGAGAGGAACAGTTATAATAGAGAAAGAACTAATTGAAATAGAGGTGGAGAGAGAGAGGGGGGGGAGTAAGACATTTAAAAAAATGCTACAATGAGGATGAGAGAGGAGCAAAAGTATAAGGATAGAGAAGGTGAGAAACTAAAAAGAATAGGAGCAGTAAATAAAGAGAAAATGTTTGTATTCATGTACTTTTAGTGAATAGATGTGGTTGAGAGAGAGAGAGAGAATGATGCCATTATAAGGAAAGAATAAGAGAGCAAAGATTAAGAGGAATAGAAGTGGTAAAAAAAGAAATGGAGTAAGATGTTAAACGAAAAAAAAAAAAATACTATCTCACGGTGTAAGATTTTATCTCAGTAGATTAAAATTGAACCGTGTAGTTGAAATTTTCAATAAAAAGATCTTGAAAACCACTGATTAAAAAGCTACAAAAATTGGAATTTTTAAGAATTTTCTAGAGTTCTGTCTTCAGTAATTGCTTTATTTTAGTAAAAGTTACATACTAAATAGGTAGCTTTCTACATTATATTAGATTTATTTTATATGACAGTAAATGAACAACATTATATCACATGTTACATGCAATTTTGATGGTGAGAGTGACAAAGTTTCTGTGACTGCAAAACATAAGCAAAATGATTTTAGGACCTCACTTTTGCCACACAGTAAATCACAAATGATCTCAGTCCTTTGTCATCTCTTCCATGAAGCTCAACATCTTGAGATCAGCCTTCCACAAGTCCCATCCACTTTAAGTGATTGACACTTTATTATATAGCTGTCCACATCCATATGCATCACATGACCAAACCAGTGCAGTCTTCTCTCTTGCATGCTACATCTAATTCCTCTATGCCTAATTTTTCTCTCAAAATTTTTCCATATAGTCAATCATGCACATCCAATGGAGCATACTAGCTTCATTCTTTTCTAGTCTTCGCATATCTTCTGCATTCAGGGCCCATGTCTGACTACCATGCAGCATTGCTTTTTGTAGACAAGCATCATATCTGCCTTTCACTCAGTGAGAGAGAGTGAGAGAAGGATAGACTTGTTGTCAACAAAGGCTATAGCTCTCTGAACTTCTATCTTATTCTATCAACTATGCTTTCAGAACATCATCCTCCACTGCTAATTAGGTCACCTAGGTCACAGTAACTATCTACTATCTCTAAGGGGCATTTGAGAAAATCATCTCCATGTCTCCTTAGTGTTTATTTCTCCTGTACTTCTTCCACATACAAAGAACATGTTCTCTGTTAACCTACCTGTGATTCCACTACATATCTTGTGTGTCCATAGCTTGCACTGCATACACTATATAGAATTCTTTCCTATATATTGAGCAGGACATTTGATTGGAAGAGAGTTCCTGTTTTCTTTCTTACTAGAACTTAATTCTTTGCTAAGTTAACTTTACAGCCATTTGATTCCAGGTTTTGTTTCCACACACGCACGCACACACACATTTTCTTTTCTAATTATATGACAATAAGAATGAGGTTATCAGCATATAGTAGTTCCAAAGGGAAGTCACTTTTAAATTCTATTATTGTTTGGAGGACTATGATGAATAGGAGAGTACTGAGACCTCTGTACTTGTGGTCAATTCTCACTTACTGACCTCACCCATGTATGCATCTTGTATGGCTTTCACAAGCCATTCATCTATCCATAGCTTCCTCAGAGATCACCATATCATAGAGCGAGGGACTCTATTGAAGGCTTTCTCCATGTTGATAAATGACTGGTTTACTTTTAGCTAAATACTTCCACATTTGTCTTATGAGGAATATGGCATCTGTAGTACTTCTCCCTGGCACAAAGCCAGACTTCATCTTATCAAGTCTAATTCTGTTCCTAACTAAACGGTCTATAACTTTCTCCATAACTTTCATGACCTAGTCCAGTAATTTGATACCTCTGTAATTTTATCTAAGGTATCTCCTTTAACCTTGAAACAGCTGACTAATATTGCCAAACCAGTCATTGTGTATAACCCCTTTCTATACAACCTGATTAACTATACGGGTGATTAGGTTGCATCCTACTCAACCAGATATTTTACGCATTATAGCAATGATTCCTGATCGACCAGGGACTTTCCCTGTCTTCATATCTTTGATTGCTTTATCTATCATACTGATGTCAACTAGGATGGCTGGTCTTACTGTTGGGCCAACATTGGGAAGACCCTCTTTATCTCAAACATTTTCCATGTTTAATAGACTTTTGCATTGCACTTCCATACCTCTTTCTTTTCAGAATCATTAGTGCAATTGTACTATTATCCATTTGCGCGCGCACACACACACACACACACACACACACTTCTCACCCACATCTCCTTGATTCTCCCTGGAACACCCCATGCCTCTGATCCTTGCACTGTAAAACATCGGCATATCTACTTTCTGTTTCTCCCTTTTCTATATAGACCTCTTGTCTAGCTTCTTCTCTTCTGGCCACTTGATATAATTCTCTGTAGCCAGTCTTTTAACTTTTATAGCTCTGTCTACTTCACTGTACCACCACTGCATCACTCTCAGTTTGGCTGGGACTTTACCCCAACCACAGAGTTGGTCTGTAGCCCTCAGTAAGTTCTCATGAAGGAATTTCTAATTGTCCTCTATGCTATATAGCTCTAGCTCCTTGTCCTTTTCATCAAAGAGTTGAACTAGGATTTCTCTAAATTTCTGACCATTGGCTGGCCTTTGAACTTCCTTTTCCAGACTTATATGTAGAGGGAGCTGAGTAAATTGCAATTGTTTGTTTTTATGTTTGGTTCAGATTTGGTTGGTTGTTTGTCACTGCAGCTACTTTCCTTATCATATCAAGTTTTACACTTGCTACAGAATTGTTATTGATATTGTTGATCTTAACTTTACTTCTGATGTTTTTCATTTTTGTTATGCATATTTTGATCTGTTTTTATTGATATCATTTGTCATTAGTTTTGATAATGTTTTTAATGCTCTGTTTTGTTATTGAACTGCAATGACACTTCAAAAAAAAAAATGTATTACTTATCTCTCTGTTTGAATCTAAAAATCATCATTTTAACATTTCCTTTCCCATGGGTCTGACAGAATCTGTCCATGTAGATTCTCTATGATTGACTGTCTTTTCTGTCATCAATCCTCATTTGTTTTCAAGCAAGGTAAATGTTTTCCATAACTGGACATGTTTACACAGAAGATTGGAAGCACAGAACATCACTTGTATAACACTGACTCTTGTTTACAACTATCATATGATATCAAGACAAGGACGCGCGCGCGCGCACACACACACACACAACAGGCTTCTCTTAGTTTCTGTCTACTAATACAAGACCCTGGTTGTGCTGGGGTCACAGAAACAACTGTTCAAGGTGCCACACAGTATGATTGAACCTGAAACCACATAGTTAGGAAGCAAGCTTCTTAGTAGAAAAACCATGCCTATATCATCATCATCATCATCCTTTAACATCTGTTTTCCATGCTGGCATGGGTTGGAGACATATATATTAGCAACCACATATACTTAATGTATATGCTTCATCTAATTGCTGGTGGGCTTGCAAATGGTGTGGTGGAGAATAACATCTCTCAAAGTGCCGGGTGTCATGGACAGGTGAGATAACTCACCTGCAATCCTATCTAGGAGTGATGGACATTGATGTTTTGCCATTTCATCATCATCATCATCATCATTTAACGTCCATTTTCCATGCTAGCATGGGTGTGTATATATATATATATATAGGCATGAGTATATATATATATATATATATATATATATGTAGGC
>JAOPUL010000001.1:142764441-142784022 GCA_027564515.1 Octopus rubescens | reverse complement strand
GTGCAGCTTGCCAGTTTCCAGTCAAACCGTCTAACCCATGCCTGCATGGAAAAAGAGACGTTAAAGGATGATGATGAAATCCACCTACAAGTATTTTGTTGGCCCAGGGCTATAGTAGAAGACACTTGCTTAAGGTGCTGCACAATGGAACTGAACTCGAGGACCACATGATTGGGAAGCAAGCTTCTTAACTACACTGCGATGCCTATCAGAGTAAGATATTCAAGCAACTTCCATATAGAGTTTTCAATGAATAACCATACATCAATATACAGGCCAGTTAGAAAGCTTTACATTAATGAATTTCTTGAAAGGAGATCTTTCCATATGTCAGGTGATACATGAATGTTGCTGAAGATTTGAGAACTCTGAAATAGATAACATAAAAAGCATTCTAACTTGAATAGGCAGCCACTACACTACTTCACAATTGGTGGAATATCTTGTGAAATCCAGGAACAAAATATTGATGATATTCTTCAAGCACAAACGTGATAGAGAATTGGGCAATGCAGATTTGACACTTGTCAGCTCTGAGGAACGAATGTTAATGATGTTTCTAACATTATTAGTCGCTGTTTGAAAATATTATAGCACTACCTTCTTATTATGTTTAATAGGGTAGCAAAATCTCTGTAATCAAGTGGCTGAACATAATTACTTGAAAAGTTTCATTTCATAACATTAGAAAAGATGCAGTTAATAGGCAGGCTCTAATTGCAGCTTGAGAATGAAATTACTAAAACCTTCTAGACATATTTCAGGTATAACCTTTAAATCAACAACATATGAACTCATACCTACACATATTTGCAGTTTTATTGTTCCACTCATCCCAGCATTTAAAAGAACCTTGCTGTTTAATTTTGCACACAGCAACCTGCTTCTAAGCTGGAAACCATTTACTTTATTGAAAAGCTTTTAAGAATAGGGTCATCCTGATCATTTTAATATCCACTTTTCATTGTTTGCATGGATCAGATGAAATTTATTGAGGCATATTTTCTATGGCTGATGGCCTTCCTGTCACCAACTCCTTTCTGCTTCCAAGTAATGTAATATTTCCTCATGGTTAGATGTTTATGCAGAATATTGGAAATGAATCAAGCAGTGTCAAGACAAGACACAAATACAGGGTGTCCCCAAAAAATGTATACAAACTTTAAATAATTGTAAAGTAGGTGTTTATTAAAATTCATTTAATTTTCAAAATGTAATAGAATTTACAAACATCATTTTATTGTTTTGTCACCGCCAGTTCTCAAACTGATGGCTGTTCTGGTCCACACACTGCTGATAATGCGAAGCAATGGAATTGCACACATCACAAAACAATTCCCTTGGTATTTGTGTGCATTCACATTCAATGGCTGTTCTTAATTCAGTGACTATTGCAGGTCTCATAGCATAGACTTAGACTTTTTTTTTTATGGGGATACCTAAAAGACAATCGGTGGTGAACGCGGAGGATATTCAACAAAACTACTCTGTCCAATCCACCTGTTTGGCAAGATCTCATCAAGGAAGGATCTAACATCGTGATGGTAGTGTTGGGGTGCCCTATCTTGCTGAAAATAAAACTTCTTATCTTCAAAGTGTGTATATATTTTTTGGGACACCCTGTATATACACACTCACTCACACATACAAACATTTATGTGTATGACAGGCTTCTGACAGTTTCCACTCACAAGGCTTTGGTTGACTCAGGGTTATAATAAAAGTCATTTGCCCAAGGTGCCATGTAGTGGAATTGAACCCAAAACCATGTGGTTGGAAGGAAACTTCTTAACCACACTGACACATCAGTACCTATACAACGCCACACCTGTGCCTATTAAATCAAAGTCAAGTAACTTTATGACTATGAGGATCAAGTTCTTTAAAATTAATGAATAAATTTAGCAAACCCATTAATCTTAGACCACTTACTGACATTCTTAATGTCAGTAACATCTATTATTGTCCAACCTTGCTTATGAATCACTCGAGCATTCGACAAAACCCATTCTGTATAGAATAGAATCTTTCTTTGATTATAATAACTGTGAAAGTTCAAAATGCCTCTGATTAATGTACATGTCTTTACACACACACTCACACACATGTACATACACATGTTTACATACATGGCTTCTCAATCAACCATCCTTGGAATTACAGTTCCTATTGGTACATAGCCAGCAGACAAGTTCCTGTTCGCTAGTTTGTCATTTAGGTTATCAGCCTAATTGGTGATTCATCATTATCATCATTGTTGTCATTTTAATGCACACATTTCCATGCTTCCATGCCTCAGATGGAATTCAAGAGGTTTTCTACAGCCAGATGGCCTTTCTATCACCAACCCTCATCTCCTTCCAAGCAACATAATATTTTCTCCATGACTGAACATAATTTTCTCAGAAGATTGGAAATGAACAGCACTGCTTGTATGACAGAGATGCTTGTTTACAACTATCACATGAATCAAGACAAGGACACCCCCCCACACACACACTCATGATAGGGCTCTTTTCATTTTTGTATACCACAAATTCACTCACAAGGTTTTGGTTGTCTCAGGCATATAACAGACATTTGCCCAAGATGCCACACAGTGGGACTGAACTGCAAACCACATGGTTGGGAAGAAAACCTCTTGACCATACAGCCATTCTTGTATCTAGTCATCAAATAACCAAAGCCTCTGAGAGAAATTTGGCAAGGCCGAACAAGAATGGTTTCAGAACCTGGGAGCATGAGATTTTTCTCATAATTCAAGAAGGAAGTGAGGGTTTGGGTTTTTATTTTTTTTACATTTTTTTAAAGGTGGGGCTTCAGCATATATAAGCTACTGGCCTCTGCTTGATTCTCTAAGCCCCATGACTGTATCAGCCAAATCCCACTTTGATAAGCTTTGAAAATAACTACTACTTACCTAGAGTTAAACTAACTATTGAATGTTTTCAACTACCAGAACTTTACTAACTTCACTCAACAACACTATTACTCTTGTATAATATTTTATTTCGTTAAAGTTTTCATATGACATATAAACAAGCAAAGAAAAAAGAAAGAACCCAGAAAAAAAAAACAAAAGAAAGAAACAATAACAATTCAACACCAGGTACCCAACCGGACCCACACCGCAAGGCTCAATGGAACCTACTGAATGAAACAAGCCAACACACTTGCAGCATTACCACAGGCGATGACTTTACTAAGACGCTGGAACTAAACTACTTAGGTAAGAAGTAGTTATTTTCAAACCTTCTCAAAGTGTGGTTTGGCTGATACAGTCATGGGGCCTAGAGAATCAAGCAGAGGCCAGTAGCTATATATGCTGCCCCCCCCCCACCTTTAAAAAAATAAATAAAATAATAATAAAAGCTATTACTCTTAGTTACTATCAGTTTGGATCTTTACAACTCTCATGAATGAAGTATCTCTTTTCTTACTATCTCAGTCTTATATTATTATAAGCTGCTCAAAGATATATATATATATGTAACTTTAATATAAATCCTGAAGATAGCTCAGGTCCTATACTGAATTAGATCATTAAACCATTATTGAACATTTTCATCTTGTGTAGTTTATCTGTGTTAAATCAACACAGTTAAGCTCATTTCTTTCCACAATAATCCAACCAGTATTTGAGTTGATTGTTATTGAAAACAAGCAAAACGTTTGTCAATTTGTCAACAGCTACTGACAGCTGTAAGCCATACCTACCATGATGTGAATTTATATGCGGATTATGCCAGCAAGATTTGCAAGAATTCTCATGGATGCTATACAATTTCACTGATTACGAGATTACACCTTACTAACATTTTGCAAGGTGGAAAAACAAATCTGGTTTCAAAGCCTGGGAGTTGCAGATCGTCTCAAAATTAAAGAAGTGTGGTTTTTAGTATTTATTGTTTTCCTCCTCCTCCTCGTCATCATCACCACCATTTAACGTCCGTTTTCCATGCTGGTAAGGGTTGAACAGTTTGACAAGATCTGGCAAGCTGGAGAGCTATGCCAAGCTCTATTTGTTTGTTTTGGTATGGTTTCTACAGCTGGCTGCCCTTCCTTAATGCCAACCACTTTACAGATGTACTGGGTGCTTTTTACTTGTCACCAGCACAGGTGCTTTATCTCTGGCACCAATGGGGTCTCCAAGTAGCTTGCAAGACTGAGACCTCTCAGCTGAGAGAGAGAGATTGGAACTGAGGAAAGTGGCTGTGAGCCAAGTGAGAAGTTAGAGTATAATAAAGGGACAAAGATAGTTGTATTACCATAGAGGGGATACTTGGCTACCCCAGTAAGACAGTGAAGGAGAAGAAAGGGAGAGAGAGTTAGAGAAAGATAGCTTTGGAAAGCAAGTCATAACGGTCAACCAGATACCTAATTCATTTCATAATTACGTTCTCTCTTAGTATGTTAATAGTATTGGCCATGAGTTGTGTCGCTGAGTTGTTTCGGTTGCCTAGTTGGTTTTTGCAAAATTATATTGTCACTAAGCTGTTGCTAATTTGACACTCAACAGTTCATAACTTATTAAAAATCAATAAAAAAAAGTACATAGAAAATTCACTGTACTCTTTTTATCGATTCTACTAAATAATACAAGTCTTGCCAACGCAGACCAACACTAGTCTCTTTGCAGTTTGTTTGATTTATATATATATATATATATATGATTCATGTTTGTGGTTGTAGGGCACAAATAAATCTTGCTCTTACCTCGAGATGCAATCGGTGCCGAGCGTCAGATCACAGAAACCGACCCAAACATTTCACAGTAGTATGTTCACATGGCCTCTGCCCAAGAACTGCTACCATTTGATGCTTGCCAAACACACGTCCATCGCTGACAACAAACCCCGACCAAGAAGAGGTTTTGATCCTGCCACTTCTTGGTTCCCTTGCACCACAATGTTTAATGTGCGTTATGTCTGTGCATGTTTTCTTTGAGATTTATTAAAGATTTTCTTTTACAAATTTAATCCAGTGACAAACAAAAGTGAGAATACTATTTCAATTGTGTCAAGACTGTTCCTAGGATTTAATGACTTAGCGTGCATATGTTAGTGCATATTTGGGTAAACTTGCACTCATGTAATGGGTGTGTATATCACTTTAATACATGAGTGTATGCATTTCATTGCTGTTTATGTATCCATATGTGTGAATATGCTACATGCACATACAATTGTGTGCATATCTTCATTCCAGAAACTCAAATGGAAAATCCTTTATAAATTTATCATTGATTGTATTTAGAGGAAGCTAATCTGTTTTCTTTGTGATATCATTGAAAACCCCCCAACATTTCTATACTTTTATACAAATCTTTTGTTACATAACCCTGTACACCTATGACAATACAAAGAAAAATCTATATCCTAAATATAAGAGCTATAAGTTTGTCATTAGTTCACCATAGCTGTTTTCCTTTCCCCAACTTTAGACAAAACATTGCTGGGAAGCTGAACTCTACAACAGTGCATGATGTGTGTGTTTGTATGTGCATGCATGTGTGTGTGTGTGTGTATGTATTTTATTTATTTGTTTGTTTAGACAGTACTGTGAACATGACAAATACTCTTGATGGTGAGATCCCTCTTGAATCAAGAAAGCTAGTGGTGCATTCAGAAAACTGAATGGTTTATAGTATCAGCATAGAATTTCACTTGAGACAAAGGTTTGCAATACTTATGTAAGACCTGGGTTACTTATCATAGACATATGAAAAGACTAGAGCTATTTCACAAACAGTGACTCTGATGGTAAATAAATATGACCTTGAAGTCCTCAAACACAGCCATTCTACCAGTATAGAGTTCCTGGTACTTTAGCATCGATTAAAATGGTGTGGTCAGGATGAGAAAGATCCCTAAGCAATTTCTGTATGGTGAGTTAGTCCAGGGTTAAAAACCCAGAGCACAAACTGAAATTAAGGTATACGGACTGAATCAAGGAGACTGAAGAAAGTAAAAATTCTGGAAAATGGATGGAAAAACCTTGCTCTAGATGGTTCATCGTAGAAGAAAGCAGTGCATCATAGAAGGAAGGAATTTGAATGAAATTGCATTGAGTATGAACAACTAAAGAGCTGTTCATAAGAATCTTGATGTGAATTTGTCTATGTTGATGCATGGCCCAATTTAAAATGTAACAAGGGTGGGCATGTCTGTCTAAGTAAGGCAGTTCTTAGAAGTACTCAAAGAAGCTACATACACACAGGGAAGTTATTTACAATTCATTATATGGCATCTCTATGTACAGGGAGTGGAACAGAATGAGCATCAGTGGGAGATGGCTAAAATGTCATTTGAAGGCTCACCAAAACAATATTATAACACATACTGAAAGAGGTGTCCATAGATGTCACATCTGTACAAAGAAGTGTAACTCCCTAGCAAGAGTAAAAAAAAAAAACACATCTGTACTGCTCATGTTTAAGAGAACAATCAAGCAATGGTATTATTCAAAATCGAGTTGCAGCCATCATATATGTATATGTATGTGTACATTTGCTTTTGTGTACACCTGTAAATCGTGATAAAGTTGTCCTGAGTCTAAAGCTGGCAAATGTTTTGAATTTGAAAACGCTAACCCATGCCAGCATGCCAGACGTTAAATGATGATGATGATATTGTATACTTTCATTTTATGGCATGCTAAACTAATTGTATAAAGAAATTATTGTAAAGTGAATGAAAGAAATTTTACAGAGAGAAGAATTACAGTAATATTTTATTAAGTAAAATCTTCATTTCAACATTGTACCTATAGTGGATCCATTTCCCAGTATGATATTGAGATTAGTATGAAAATTTGAAAAGCTAGCTGGTAATTCATTCCTATATGGTTCATACTAAGAAGATTTCTCTTGAAATAATAATATGAATGGTTAATGCAGTTATATCTGTATGTGTTTTGTGTGGATTGGATAGGTTAGGGAGAAATACATTAGTTTATGAAATACATTAGTTTATGAAAACTTAAAAGTAGACTTGGTAGCTGAGATATTTCTATCTGCTACAGCTTTAGATCTTCGTGTTTTCGAAGCAAGTGGTTCGGCTTCAATGTGTTTGGTAGAATTCGCAAGTGATAGCAAGTATCACCTGACAGGGATCGCAACGTGAACGCTTCTACCTTGATCCAACTCGTTTCTACAGCTGAGTGAACTGGAGCAATGTGAAATAAAGTGTCTTGCTCAAGGATACAATGCACATCCCGGTCCAGGAATTGAACTCACAACCTCACAATTGTAAGTCCGACGCCCTAACCACTGAGCCATGCACCTTCACAGCTTTAGATAAAGTGGGTATACATGTTTCATGGTTTAACGGGTTTCTTGCTTTTTCAATTTCCCCATTGTCCTCATTCAGCAACTTGCTTTAGTATCATTTCTATCCCTTTTTTTTATTTCAACTATTGAGTCAAGTCATAAATAATTTCCATTTTTTGGAAGTAAATTGTAATGATGCATTTCGAACTCGGATGTTTAAAATTGAAATGGAAACTACTGTTTCTAAAAGAGCTTCATCTGTCACTCATGGTGGGATTACTGCGGTATTATTCATTTTGAATGTTTAAACCGCAATCAAACACTAAATGCTGACTTATACTCTCAACAGCAGCAACATGTGCATGAAAATCTTTTAAGAAAATGCTCTGCATTCATCAATAGGAGAAAAGTTGTGCTCCTCCATGATAATGCAAGACCACATTTGGTAAAAATCACACAATGTAAAATATTGGATTTGGGTTGGCCTGTTCTACCCCATCCACCATATTCAACAGACCTTGCACCAACTGATTTCCATATTTTCCATTCTACAAAATTCTCTGATGGGGAAAATATTTTCTCAAGATCAGGTATAAAACATGTGGAAAGCTTCTTCATATCGAAACCAGCTGAAGTTTACTTGAAAGGAATCAAAAAGCTACCTGATAAAGGCAAGCGGTCATTCAAAATAATGGCAACTATGCTGATAATTGAAAATAATTGTAAAATATTTTCATGAGTAAAGGTGTTTAACAAAATCAGAAATTATTTTGGACTCAACCCAATATTTTGGAGGGCAAGTGGTTAGAGAATTGGATTCACAATCGTGAGGTTGTGAGTTCGATTCACAGGCCGGGCGATGCGTTATGTCCTTGAGCAAGACACTTTATTTCACGTTGCTCCTTCTACCTGGAGTTGCGACCGATAGATAGTATTTAGCAATTGAAAGACCAGTGGAAATCATTGTTTCCTAGGTCCGATCTGATGAAAGTCGATCGCCCATTTATTTATTTTATAGACCAATGTAAATTTTGACAACCTGATCCTGATTCGTGTAAATACATCTTGTAATTTGAAACACTTTACATCCCACACCCTCACAATACAGAAAAATAGCAAACTTCCTACTTATAGGTTCTCTTGTTAAGTACACCTGACATTTTCTTCCAGCCTTTCAACACTGTTTTTTTTTTTTCGTTTTGTTCCTCAATTTTCACAGAACCGGTCAGAGGTTTTCAATCTGGTTCTCTTAGAAATAGCGACATTTTTTCTGTTACGCTTCTTATCCTAATAGATACCATCTTGTGTTGTTTGGAAATATGGTCAAACAGAAGGATATTTTAACATCCGTAAATTCATTTTGCCTCTGAATCTGTTATGTCCTTGACCTAAAGTTGCTAGTCAATCCATACTGAGGGCTATGTTCTTTGTCTGTCTGTCTTATTTTCTCCTAAATGCAAAATCAACATACTACATGAGTGGTAAGTGATTCGCTGACTAATTAACCTTCTGAAGTTTGTGGTAAATAGTAATAATGACAATTGCATCACTAATCTGCAGAAGTGTTTGATCTTTCTTCATTTCTTGTCTCATAATCATAGGTGCTGTACACACCCAAATACCTGTCTATTTTTCCTAACATAACCATTGAAAATGTCATGCTTTAATTATAATATCAGTCATATTCTCATAGTAGTGTGCTTATTCTTATTCTTTCTTTGTTTTCTTTTTTTTTTTGCTTATCCACTAAACTTATGCCCAAAAAAACCTATCACAAATGAGAAAAAAATAGTTGAATATGATATGTTAGCTGTTACTATTGATTTAGAATAAAAACACTGGATGCTTTTTGTATTTAAGATACTGGTTTATGTTCAGGAACAGAAGGGGTGTGGCAAATGGATGTACACGATGAGTAAATATATGTTATGATTTGATGGAGGAGTGTCTAGACTGAGGAAGACCAGAGGTCAAATGTGTAAACATTTCTCATAGAACAGTTGACATGAGATCAAAATGATTGAAGGTATAGTGTTGCAGGCTGATCCAACTAATCTGCATAACTTAAATCTTGATTATCAGTCATTGCAAACAACTGCTTTATCTTCTTATATTACTTTGAAAATATAAGGCGGCGAGCTGGCAGAATCGTTAGCACGTCAGGCAAAATGCTTAGCGGCATTTAGTCCGTCGTTCTGAGTTCGAATTCCGCCGGGGTCGACTTTGCCTTTCATCCTTCCAGGGTCGATAAAATAAGTATCAGTTTAAGAAACTGGGGTCGATGTAATCGACTAAACCCCTCCCCCGAAATGACTGGCCTTGTGCCTAAATCAGAAACCATATTACTTTGAAAATAAATTCTGTTCTTTCGTAGTTCATTTCATTTCCTCAGATATGGACATTTTTGTTAATGGGCTGCAAATTGTCAACAAAGCTTTGCTTAGTTTTGGTTTTGATGAAGCTGATAGAATAAATCCTTCTTTTGGTATTGGTAGTTCTAGCAAATATATTCTCATTTTTTATTGAGGACATGTACACGGTTTCAGAGTTAAATAGTGGGATTTCCTCTTTGAAAATGGTGTTTGATGGGAGATTTAACTGAAAGTGTATGTTAGGAGGAGGCTATGCAAGGAAACACTTTTGTAAAGAACATCCCAATTAGGTTGTAAGACACTCATTGTCTCTGGTATCAATAGCAACCCATTATTTTCTTCTAGCTTCATCATTTAATGTCTGCTTTTCTCATGCTTGCATTGGTCAGACAGGATTTGTTGAGGCAGATTTTCTCTGGCCAGATACCCTTCTTGTTACCAACCCTCACCTGTTTCCAGGCAAAGTACTATTTTTCAGAGCTAGACATGTTTCCAGAAGACTGGAAATGAACAACTTCGCTTGTATGACAATGATGCTCATTTACAACTGTCACATGATGTCTAGACAAGGGTACACGCAAACACATGCATGCGTGATGGGCTTCTTTTGTTTTCTGTATACCAAATCCACTCACAAGGCTTTGGTTGGTTCAAAGCTATAGTACAAATTTGCCTGAGGTGTCACACAGTGGAACTAAACTCAAGATCATATGTTTGGGAAACCAGTTTCTTACTGCATAGCTATGCCTACACCTATTTTTATAGGCTTCCTCATATTTTTAATGTGCTGTCGTTAGCTCTCCTTTAAGATTATAAAATGTAATTTGTAATTTCACTGTCTATAACCTTTAATGCAACCCCTTTTAGCACATTTATCTGGTATTGCTAAGGGTTTGTACACCTGCAACTATAGGCTGTAAGTAAAACAGTGAGATATAAAGAAACTAGTAATGGTCTGTGTTGGCAAATAGTAAAGCACCAAACTGGAATGAATTTTATAACATGAGCAGTGCCGAATTTAGGGCAAACTTGTTAAGTTACGAGGCCCCTTACTTGGACAGTCAGGCAAAAATTCATCATAAAATATTTGGGGGTAAGAAGATGCCCCCTGTCAATGGGGCCCTGTGCTAAGCCCACCTAAGCACAATGGTAAATTTGGCACTGCCCATGAGAAAGATTTGGGAATGTAAGGAAGCATTTCATTTTTCTGATAGAGGGTCCTACCTGAAACAGACTTTTCTGCTTCCTCATGGCATAAAATATATTCTACTTTTGACTATGGCTGTTATTAATCACTTCAACTTTAAGTATCACTGTGGCTCCTTGAAATATTCTGCAGTGAAATTCTGAAAAATAATTTTTCAGGTTTTCTTCATCAATACACAGATATTCTGTCCTAATCTCCTTTAAAAGCATAAAAAGTTTAGTTGGTAAAAAGATACTGCAAGAAGTTTATAGGCTGAGTAACCTTGCAGTGATTCTATACTGGCTTTTCTATGAATTTTTTTAACCTATTTAAATCTTGATATGGACTTGAAACGTGTAGTTCATGATAGATTGGTACAAAAACATAACTCACAAAGAGAAACAAAACTCTGTCAATATCACCTCCCTGCTAACTTGAACAAAATAAAGAATATCAAAGTATGACTATATTCAAACAAAAATATGATATATGGTAGATTGATATTTTTTAGAATGCTTTCTATCATATTGTAGTATTTTCATACTTTTATCTGTAAGTTGAGAAAACATAAATATTTTAAAACTAAAAATGTGTAAGATAAAAGGTTTTTCAATGTTAATAAAGATCATATGAAAGGTTAAGAATTCTATGTTGATGTATCTAGCTTTAAAATTTGACTAGTTTAATAAAATATTGACAAAAGCAAGCAAAAGGTGAAAGAATATAAATTCCATGTTAACTTCATCATCATCATCATTTTGCATCCACTTTCCTTATAAAGCCTTTGCATTGCTTAATAAGCCAGTGTTTACTTATTGAGAGTTAATATTATAAATGCTACAAAGGAATAGTAAAAGACCTAATATGACTTAATGGGTTCTACATCTTTCAATTTATATTTTGTATTACCTCATTAATTGAAATGAAGAGTGACTTTCTATTGGAGGATAATGATTAATTCATTAATATTAGTATTCAAAGTTCAGTGAGTATATAAATGATAGAGTATTAGATACTTTAAAAGGTCTTGCTTCACACTTCTATGCTCAAACAAGATTGATTTTTGTGGTTCATTTCTTTACTTTTGGAGTCAGTTCAAGGGTCTATTACTTGTCCCCAACAAAAGTTGACTTAGTGCCTTATTAACAAATTGTGGAATTTCCTGCCGTAAGGGGAGAGTGCCGGAAGTTGGGGGACGCCTGACTGGAAGTGGGAGGACGAACGAGGGGACATCAGCGGCTGACACAGGTCAACTTCCTATTTTTGACAGCAGTCCTCGAGGCATGTGGACATGTAGGTTGAATGCTGACCAGGAGAGCGAACTAGAAAAACGCATGTGATAGTGGAGCGACCTAGCCATAAGTGACCCCCCTCCCCCACTGGAAGTGAGGTATGTCCGATCGCATCTGGTTACACAAATCAATATTATTATATTAATAGTCAAGGCAGTGAGCTGGCAGAGTCATTAGCATGCTGGGCAAAAATGCTTAGTGGCATTTTGTTCGTCCTTATGTTTTTAGTTCAAATGCCACAAGGGTTGACTTTGCCTTTCATCCTTTCAGGGGTCGATTAAATAAGAACCAGTTGAGCACTGGGGTTGACTTAGCCCCTCCCTCAAAACTGGTAAGCTTGTGCCAAAATTTGAAACCAATTATATTATACTAATAGTCATTTTCAACCATGCTAAATTCAGTCAGAGATGTAAAGATTGATAGCCAGAGTAAATACTCTTTGAGTGATTCAGCAGCACAAAGCTCTGAGTTCAAATTCTTTTTGGGTTGACTCATCCATTCATTATTTTGAATATTCTGCCTTTGATGATACTTGCGTTTGCCCTGAATTACTGTATTTATGTTTAAGTCACACTATTTTATACTTGTTTTTAATTGAAAAAAAAAAAATGGGGTGTGTCTTATACATGGAGCAAAGCTAAATCTATGAAGCGAAGGCATCTTCTAGCAAGATTTAACACTAAATAAGGGGTGCAATATATTCACAAGTAGATATGGTAATTAGTTATTCTTTTGCTCCTTGCTGTTATTTGATGCATATTATTATCTTTTATCTTATGTCTTTTTCTCACCTCAAGTTGAACTAATGAAAATTATAATTGTAATAGTTGAATATTGACTCTAACCTATTAACAAGTCTCTTCTGTATCATGTTCAGGTCATTCTCTTAGACTAAATTCTTTCCTGCTAATAACAAATTTATATCTTTCTACCAACTGTGGAGAAAAATCTGAATGGGTGGGCTGCTACCATATTTTCTGGCATACAAGTCAACATAGTATATTGTGTAAAAATAGGCACAGGTGTGGTTGTGTGGTAAGAGGGTTGCTTCCCAACCACATAGATCCTGGTTCAGTCCCACTGTGTGGCATCTTGGGCAGGTGTCTTTCAGGTGCCTTGGGCTGGACAATGTCTTTTAAATAATACATTTATTTATTCTTTATAATTTTTATGCGTAGGTGATATATCTTTTCTTTTTTTTCTTTTACTTGCTTCGGTCATCAGACTGCGGCCATGTTGGGGCACCACCTTGAATATTTAGTCGAATGAATTGACCCCAGTACTTATTGTTTCAAGCTTGGTACTTATTCTATCGATCTCTTGTGAGTGGATTTGGTAGACGGAAACTGAAAAAAGCAAGTTGTATATGTATATATGTGCCAGTGACACGTTAAAGGCACCTGGTACACTCTCTGGAGTGGTTGGTGTTAGGAAGGGCATCCAGCCATAGAAACGAAGCCAAAAATGGACAGGAGTCTGGCGCAGCTCTCCGGCTTACCATATTCCAGTCAAACCGTCTAACGCATGCCAGTATGAAAAACATACACTAAATAATGATGATGAAACATTCAAACATTATCACTATCTTTCCAAATCCTGCTACAGTTTTTGGTCCTCCAATCATCTTGGTGTATAAATCAGCCTATCTTTTTGGGCTGAAAATTTTGGTTTGAAACCTTTGTCTAGTATATCAGAAAATAGTGTATAGTAAATGTATACAATAAGATTAAGATGTTTCTGAACATTACATGTAGTGCTGATACTGAGTTCCAATGACAGCTTCTGAAAGGACAAGCAGTTATAAGATAATGTACCTAATAAAATTTCTGTTCAGTTTTAACCCACGATAAAAAATGACAATAAAGCAGTGGTGTTTATTTATAGCAGAAGAAAATACCATTCATGGAAATATCCAGTAAACACTTTTTTATTTTATTTCATTCACTTTCCTGTGTTTGTGTGACTAAGATATATTTTGTTATTGCTATATGTGTATTCAGTTAGTGGCTCTTGTTACTCTACACACTTAAAAGTGGTTTGTGTTTAGTATGATAAACTGGAAGAAGCATGTGTACCTTCTTTAACCCTTTCATGCACAAATTATTTTCTTTAGTTATGAAAAGAATCGTTTTAGTTTTTTAGAGACGCTTGATATGAAAATATGAAAGACCTAAAAAAAAAATTCTTGAGAAATGTTTTCTACACTCTGGACATTAACAGCAAAGTCAATTGGTTCCTAAGTGTCATGTGACTATAAATCCATTGTTTAAATTTGTTGTTGTACAACAACCCAATGCATGATAGGGTTAAATACAAAAGAATAGTTCTTGAAGTAAAGTTTTCAACTTATGACGTTGTGACCTGTCTGGCACATTAATTTAAAAACTATTTGTACCAATTGATGTGAGGTTATCTTGTAATAAAAATAATATGCTGAAAGTCTACACCAGTGCTTAATGGTTAATACAGCACTACTTCCAAGATCGATAAAATAAAGTACCAGTCAAGACTAGGATCAATATATCACCCCTTGGAGGGCAGTGGAAAAATATATGGCTACTAAGGACAAAAGACATGGTGAGGGTTGGGATGCAATAGATGCATCTATACAGTTTTTTTCCCTCCTATTTAAATATTAACTTTAAAATAAACAAAAATTAAATGTAATATTATGATAAACTATTTGTTAGCCTAAATTATAAGAGATAATAACATTAACAAAATCAATCACAGTAAAAGACTTTGAAATGTGAATAAGTAAATAAAAAAAAAATGAATATATAGGCACAGGCGTGGCTGTGTGGTAAGAAGCTTGCATCCCAACCACATGGTTCCAGGTTCAGTCTTAATGTGTGGCACCTTGGGCAAGTGTCTTCTACTGTAGCCTCGGGCCAACCAGAGCCTTGTGAGTGGATTTGGTAGATGGAAACGCTGGTGTTGGTTAGTTTACGTCCCTGTAACTTAGCAGTTTGGCAAAAGAGATTGATAGAATAAATACCAGGCTTGAAATAATAAGTACTGGGGTCGATTCATTCGACTAAAAATTCAAGACAGTGCCCCAGCATGGCTACAGTCTGATGACTGAAACAAATAAAAGACAAAAAAGAAAAGATATACCACCTATACATAAAAATTAACAACAATAAATAAATGTATTATTTAAAAGACATTGTCCAACTTTGTGGGTTTTTTTCAAACATGCAATAGAGATGGCCATTGCACCTGTAGCATTGGTTAAAATCCTGACTCGTATCATCATCATTTAACGTCTGTTTTCCATGCTGGCATGGGTGCATATGTAAATATGATGTATTTAATTGTACTGACTCATAAGGGGACAGCATTGAAAATGTTAGTAAGAAAGGTGCAATAATAAAAAAAAAACATTGTTTGAGAAGTGCTGAGACAAACAAAAAGATAGTCTTAATGCTAAGGACTAAACTGCATTAAACTAGTAGTTTTATATAGAGAAAACTTGTTTAAAATATTGATTGAAAATGTTGTTGCACATGAGAAATTAGTGCAAAGTAGTCCAGTGGATTTACAGACCCAAGAAACCTGATCATTTCTCATATTTTGTCTTTCATCATTGAACATAATTACTATTTGTGTTCCATAACTTTAGGCAGAAGATGCAGTTGGATTCACAAAATATACATGATAGATAAAAATAGACACGAATAATAAAGAAAAATATTTAAAGAAAATGGAAACATTTGGAATAGTTCAAGAATATTATGTTGATGAATAAAAGTGAAATAAAAGAAAAATGGGACATCAAGAGAAATAATGAAAAATAAAAATAAAAAACATACTTTTGTGTATTAGATTTACAGGCATTATGATTAGGAGGAATGTTTTGGTCATTGACATCGGCTTGTTCAAGTGTGCAATTGCCTTTTAGATGTAATCAGCTGGAAAATAAGATTGGAAGGAAAGAAAGAATGGATATGTTCCAGCATCTAATATACAATAGTTGACAAATACTGAGAAAATAGCTGCTGAGAAGCAAAGCATGTGAGGAATTTATCTGAGCTGAAGAAAACTATAAAATAATTTAACTGGAAGGGAATTCTTGCAGACTTTTTAATGAAAACTTCTGCTGTTGTACAACATCAGTAACTTGCTGGAATGAAAACAGCAACAAGACAATCAGTTATAGATCTACTTTTCTTTCTTGCTTTTTCTTGTTGTTTGTTATATCTTAGTCATTGTGAGCTGCTATGTTATGGACAGAACAATCGATCTTGAGTTGATTGGGTTCAAATCCTATGTGAATCTGGCATTTATTTACTAACTTTGCTTTATTTTACCATTCACAAGGCTATAAGATGCTAGAAAGATTATTCTATCAGCATTATCACCATTGCCCAGGACCTTGTCCACAAATCTCATCTTGCACCCACTTCCATATTATGTAGGTTCCTGACTTGAAATGCAGTTATCTGAGAATTTAAGATAAGTCCTAAGTTAATGTTTTAAAACATAGCAGTTATTACAAAAAAGAAAAAAAAGATAAACAAAAATTGGCTGTGCCATAATAAATCTACTATCTGTAATCTATCCTGTAGGCAGCTATTAATTATATCAAAGTGAGGTCCAGAGTTCAGGTATTGCTGTGTGGTTAAGCCATCTATTTTACCACATGATTTCATAGTAAATCCCACTGGTAGAAAACACTTGTCTAAGGTGACACAGTCTCAGGCTGACCATTGCTTTCTCCATTAAATCTGGTAGATAGAAACTGTGCTGAGAGACTCATTCATTCATACATACAGACATACATACCCGTGTCGGTGACATGTAAAAAGCACCCATGCTGGTAACACATTAAAGCACCTGGTACACTCTCTGGAGTGGTTGGCATTAGGGAGGGCATCAAACTGTAGAAACCAAGTCAAAATGGGCTGGATTCTGGTGCAGCACTCAGGCTTGCCAGTTCCAGTCAAATCATCTAACCCATGCCAGCATGGAAAGTGGATGCTAAATGATGATGATAGATGTATACATATTTACATATATGCATGCATGTTTGTGTGTGCGTCTGTGTACGCGTGGTTGTATCTTTCAATTTTCATTGGTGAAAGATTTAAACCTCAGTCAAAAGCTAGTACTTGTCAAACAAAACTTTGTGATATGTTCTCACCAAATTACATACTCTGTTGTTACTGTTGCTTTCAGAAATTCAGTGAATCAGTATTTGGTTCATAGGAGACCTCATAATCAATGGAAGCATTGTTCACTAATTGCTCTGTGTAATACAAATAATAAAGAAATGTTTTAGATTCTAAATTTTGGATTATCCTACCAACAAGACAAGGTGTCTACTGTTGCGAATGTGGTCAAATACCTTGTTTTCTCCAGTAAAACTGATTGGGGCTACAAATCGTGAATGAACAAACACAATAAGCTAACTATGAATCCTAACCACCAAAATTTTCATTGAAAACAATTCTTTAGTTCTGTCTGGTCTAGTTCTGGCATTATTATCTCAATATACTTACACATTGAAACACCAAAACGTATTCATCAACCACAATGAAGCCTAATGGATCCATTTTCAGAAAACTGAAATTAAGCCTTTATACTTATTTCCGAAATGTTTGTGTGTAGCATATCTATAGAATAACTTGCTTCACTTAGGCTAACTTTATACTAGTTACTTATCAGCAATAAAAAGGGAATGCTATACAGTAGCATGTCATGTGACAGTTTACTACTGCCACATTTCACCTATCTAAATACTCATTGGCTTCATGGAGTTAAAACTTTAAAATTTCATAGCCCTCATATGTTATAAACAAGCTATTCAGCCTACAATATTCTCATAAAAATCTCATACAATTTCTGCTTACAGTTATATTTCTTTGCTCTCTCTATCTCTCTCTCTCAAATTGACTTTCTTCTCCTTACTTCTTAAGTCACCATTCCATTTTACTCTTGTAATTTACATTCTTATATAATCCATATAAGTTGTTACACTTCTCTTTGAAAATGATTGGTGAATTCTATGTTCAAATTTCTTATTGATTTAAGTGTTATGTGAAATTTGATAACACTTGATTTCTAGGTTGCTTTATTGTTGTAATTAAAGATTAATATCAATATTTTTGTTGACAGCAAAATAAAATTAATGAGGGAAATTATCACAGCATTACTATAAAGTATTTCTACATAAGGATTCCCGTTATTAAATTAAATATTACCTTAGTTGAAATAGCAACATTTGTTAGGTGGATTAATTAGAACTGTAACACATTATAGGTGCATGTGAAGGCACATGGCTCAGTGATTAGTGTGCTGGGCTTGCAATCGCAAGGTTGTGAGTACGATTCCCGGACCGATCTGTGTGTTGTATTCTTGAGCAAGACACTCTATTTCACGTTGCTCCAGTTGACCCAGCTGTAGAAATGAGTTGTGATGTCACTGGTGCCAAGCTGTATCGGCTTTGCCTTTCCCTTGGATAACATTGGTGGCATGGAGAGGGGAGACTGGTATGCATGGGTGACTGCTGGTCTTGCCCAGACTTGTGTCTAGGAAGGGAGCTTTCTAGGTTCAAACCCATGGTCATTCTTGACTGAAGAGTGGGGGATGTCTAACAAAGTCTAACACATTATAGATATCTTCAGATACTTTCATTTTGCCTCCACAAGCAAAGAGTCTTATTCTACTTTGAAACAGTGAAGGATTAAGGGAGGGACTTTATTCTCAAAAGTAAACTTCTCCCCCCCCCCCAAAGGTTTTACAGAAAATGTTTTATCTTTCATGTATATTTTTATTGTGGTTCTTTGACCCCAGATCAGCATGATGGAGCAGGTATGTGACCAGGGGCATTCCAAATATGACCAACACTTTTTTCCATGTACAACTGTATCCAAGGTATCCTTTTTAAATGTTATTGGGGTGTGATTTCAAAGAAGTTAAGCTGCTATTTCTACCAAGTTCAGTGATCACAGTCAAGTTCCTTTATTAGCTTGTTTCATTTGTATTGTTAATGTTTTATTGCGGAATGAATCAGTATCTGATATTTTTCTTGGGTACCTACTCTAGAATTCTTTTGAAATTGCCTCTAGGTTTTGGAATGAAGAGAAGAAGACTTATAACAGATTTTGGGGACATTTATCTTCCTACTTTCTCATATATTCTCTTTTGATATTCTATTTCTCAATAGGCTGTTCATCCAAGTTTAATTTAACCATCACTCACTAAATTACACAGTGGCAGAAAATTCTTTTATATATGTTTCATTACTCATTTTTATTCTTGTAAGGTCTGAATAATAAAATTTTCACTAATGCAACTTATACTTTCATCATCATCATCATTTAACGTCTCTTTTTCCATGCAGGCATGGGTTAGACAGTTTGACTGGAAACTGGCAAGTTGCGAAGCTGCACCAGACTCCAGTCTATTTTTGGCTTGGTTTCTACAGCTGGATGCCCTTCCTAACGCCAACCACTC
>JAOPUL010000001.1:142738787-142754419 GCA_027564515.1 Octopus rubescens | reverse complement strand
ACTAAATTATCAATAGTGTAGGCATATAGACATAATAAATTCAAGTTAAAAAAAGTGTTATTAAATTTTATTTTTCCGTCAGCAAAGCAACGAGTTATGTACTAGTTAGTAATCATAATGCAAATCTATTCTTCAATAAGTATACATGTGTAAAGCAGCTCTAACAAATCTTAGTTGAAGTACAATCTTGTTGGTCTGTTTTAAATACATTGTTTTGTAAATTAGTATATTTAACATCTGCTCAACTGTTTTTAGTAGTTGTTAACTTATATTATATACAGAATAGTCATAATATCAAATATCTATACTGTGGAATGGAATTGTAAATCTGTAGGATGGTATTAATGATGTTTTATTTAATATGGTGAATCAGATTTTGCTTTGTTTTATTTCTTCACTAGCAACTAATGCCATGGCACCATGTTATTTATAACTACTTATATAAATACTAATTGAGCCATTTTGTGGCTTATACTTTAACAGAGGTTAAGGTGTATGGCTGAATTGATGTGAGTTTTATTACTCCATATGATAACAATAGGTTTGGTTTCATTAAAAATGTGTCTACCTATATTTAATCAATATAGGCACAAGCATGGCTGTATGATTAAAATGTTTGCTTCCCAACCACATAGTTTCAGGTTCTGCCTGCACCTTGGGCAAGTGTCTTCTATAAGCCTAGGCTTGTGAGTAAATTTGATAAATGGAAACAGAAAGAACCCAATTGTGGAGGCTTGTGACTTAGTGGTCAGTGTTGAACTCATGATTGCAAGATTGTAGTTTTGATTCCTGGACCGGGCAATGCGTTGTGTTCTTGAGTAATACACTTAATTTCACATTACTCCAGTCCACTCAATTGGCATAAATGAATAATCCTGTGACGGACTGGTGCCCCATCGAGAGGGGGTGGGGGGTGAGTTTATGCGCTATGGAAACCAGGAAAATGGCTCTATGAGTCTATATGACTCGGAAAGAATCATTAGCATTATTTTATCATCATTCCTAATTGTGTGCATATGAGTGTGTTAATATTTTTACTACTCTAAAAATTGCAAAATACAAGCAGTGATGGTGGTGTTATTTCTTAAGTCAATAAATCATTCGCTGACTTCACACCTTCAAAGATGTCTGAAATATGAGATCATTTACTTGAAAAACAGGCCAAGACCAGCGATAAGAAGGGCATCTGGCTGTAAAACAATGCCTCATTAATATGTCTAACCCATGCTAGCATTGAATAAATTCTATAAAAATAAACAATTGAATGAACAAACAAAATTATGTGGTTGTTGAAATATGATTGTATTAGTAAATAATTTGTAAAGAAGCAAATATTTACAGTATGAAAGTCATAAAATGGTTGGTAAAATTGATTAATGACAACATAAGCATCAGAAAACTTGACATGAAATGACCAAGCCAAGTTTCACTTTAGAAAAGAAAACATATAAAAATAAAAGGAAGCGCAAGCAATGTATAAACAAGGCCATGGACTACAGCCAAAAACCATAAAATATTTCAGCTGGTATGGTGTGTGAATCTGAGAGTGTAGTGTGACAATGTAGAATACAGTTAATACTTCAACCAATACCAGACATAACAACAAAATGAAAATGTAAAAATGAATACATAAATAAAAAAAATTCTAAATGGGAAAGAAGGAAATAAAATGTTGTTCACCACACACACACACACGCACACGCACACGCACACGCACACAAACACCATTCTAGAAGAAAGAATTGTTGGAGATTTAAATTTTGAAATATTGTGAAGTGATATAGTGATTGTGAATCATCATTATCAATAAAGAAGAAAAAGGAAAAAAGAAGAAAGTAAGCTGTCAACCAACAACTAACTTGTACAGTCAAATAGTGTTACTAACCAGGTTGTTACAAAATATAATATTGGGAGATAACAAAGCAAAAATGAATACAATAGTGTACTGGTATTTTATATGGTTGCCAAGACACTGTTGCAATGCACCTGTTTATTTAATTATTTTATTTTATTTTTAATAGGTTTTAGCCATTAGATTGTGGCAATGATGGGGCGAACAAGGATTTAATTGATCATACACTAACTTAGGACTTATCTCAGATGAATACTTATTTTATTGATTTCTGTTTTTATAAATGGCTAAGTTACAATGAATTGCGAATTTAAATGGCCATGCTACTAGTTTACACTGGAACACACACACCACCACCACCACCACCACTGTCATCATTTTGATATCCACTTTTCCCTGCTTGCAGGGATCAGATGAATTTGTTGAGACAGATCATCTCTTTGGCCAGACATCTTTTTCATAGAAAACTGGGAGTAAATATCATTTGTATAATGGTGGTTCTCATCAATAACCATCATATGATGTCAAGACAAGGGTGTATACACACTGGGGGTGTGAGGGATATTTGAAGACACTTAATTATCAGTTTATTATTCTCTTCAAATCAATTGAGTTTATTTCTTTCAGGTCTCCTGTGACATCTCTTTACAAGAAATGTAAGGACATGTAGTCATTGTCGTCATGTATAAGGAACCTAGCAATTTAGAAATTGCCAACTTTCTAAATGTTGCAAGATCTTTTCTACACACAGTTTTGATGGAACTGGATACCTCTGGTGGGGTTGTTTCAACTGTATCAAAGAGAAAAATACAATCCAAATGTTCAGCCACCATCAGAACACTGCAATTTATTCAACAAGTTCAAAACATTATGGATGATGATCTAGGAAAATCAATGAGGGCCATTTCCAAAGAACTTTGGTAGACTATCGCAGAACAATAGTATATGAGGACATTTGATATATGTCGCATGTACTGAGGAGAGGTCAGTGTCTGCAAGGATACAGGAAAACCATTTGGTCCATACCAAGTGGTTGCTTAACAAGATTAAAAATGTTCATGTTCTCCATTGGGAAAAACTTTGACCAAGACCAAAAAGCTAACTGAAGAAATGACAGATGGTTGTGTGCAGATCCTTCTGATGTCCCCAGAATGATGCGTGCTTAGTTTATAGCAGTTGTAATAGTTTTAAGAGTGATGAGTAATGAAGGTCATGCCACGTCACATCTTTCCACAGGCTCTTAGAATTAATGCTGCTGGATACATTGAAGTGTTGGAGACAGTGTTTTTTTTCTCAGCCCAGGATGGATGAAGTATGCAGTGGCGGGCCATATAGGTTTCAACAAGATTCAACACTTTCTCACAAAGACCACGTAACCCAAGAATGGATGTCAGACAATCTTTATGATCATGTAACATCAAACTTGTGATCTTTAAACTACTGAAGGCTGCCATTCATTATCCAGGTGAATAAGGACCATTTAATGCAGGCATATCAATGATCCTGATCCTGCATTTAAGCAGTCATTGAAGTTGAAGGTGGATTCATACAAAAATCTTATAAAAAAGCTTATTGAGAACATGTGCATAAATTTTTATTCAGATAAATTTTGGTTTTGCATCTCAATGGATGTCTCTTCAGATTCAAAGTCGTATGTAACGAATCTCAGCAAATAAATGTTTCTTAAGAAACATTCATTCACCGAGATTCGTTACATATGACTTTGAATCTGAAGAGATGTCCGTTGAGACACGAAACCAATGGTAATTCTTAGATCGGAATAACAGATTATTAAAGATATTTCTGCTCTAATATATTAGAGTGTGCTTCTTCCTTGGATATATGATCCGTTGAAATATATATATATATATAATGTATTTCTGTTTACCAAACCCTCTCATAAGACTTTGGTTAGCCTGGGAATATAGTAGAGGACACTTGCTTGACTATCTGTGTAGTGGGATTGAGCTTATAACTATGTTGTTGTAAAGTGATCTTCTTAACCATAAATTTTTCATAAAATTTTACCTCTCATAAAGTAGGTTTCAAGCGGTGATAGCTGTAAATAATGATTAAATGACCTGCTAAAGAGAATAATAATATGAGATGTTTTGGTTATTACACAATAATAAACATGTAGTAGTCATGTATTTCTTTTAGTATGATGTTATAATTTTTCTTTTTATCCTGATAAATAAAAATGAACAAATGGTTATAAGAGTTTGACTTTATAAACTTATGACTATTACAAGATACTTTGGCATCTGCTAGGAATTCTTGTCTTGTGTGTATAAGAAATCTTTATTGTAGTTGGTAGAGTAAAAGTTTATTTGGTGATTTAGAATCCAGTCCTATGTGTTTCTTGTCTTCCAACTATTTGGAATCATTAAAATATATATACCAGTAACATTCGTTAGTTGAATTAACCATTTTGTTACAATATTTTTTCTGTTGAAATATTTTGCTTTTGTTTTACTTAATTTTAAAAATAAAGAAGAATCTAGTAATATAATTTTATTAAGTTGGTGTTTGAAACATAAAATATGGAATTTTGAGAGATAAGATTTTGATTTTGATCACTTTATAACAGGAAGTTTGTATCATAAAAATCAGGGTCTGTCTCAGGCAGGTTGGTATGAAAAAGGGTTAAAGATTGATAATATTTCCTCAACCAGTCTGTTTCAAGTTAAAAGAAACTACTATTACTACTACTGATTTATTGTTCATGAGTTTCTTTTTTTTTCATGCTGGTAGATAAAATCAATCTTGGATATTTACTATCTTCTTCTGCTATACAATAACATTTACTCTTTTCTCTATCTTTTGTTATTACTGCTGCTACTGGTACAACCACGATATTATTTCTATAATAATACTCTTGATAATATTTTGTTGCTGTTATAAATTATTGTAAACAGAAATGTGAGAAAAGCTTCAAGCCATGATTATGACTATAATGGGTCTCATTTTATGAAAAATTTTCCGAGTAAAGTATTATGTAGCAGCTTAATATAAAATGTTTCCCATTCTTTCAACTACACACGCATATGAATTCACATTACAGCATTCACAGGTACTTGCAAAAGGAAAGTGACAAAAATGGTTTTTCACTAAAGCATCAAACCATGTCAGTTGTATGTTGCAGACATTTTAGCAGAGTAGAAGATATATTTCTGACAGTTCTTATATATTGTTGGAACTAAATATGTTTTTAAGAATTTCTTTGGTTTTTATTGATTTATTTTATTTATTCATGATATTGATTTAAAACATAATAGATTCCTATGGATGTCCTTTATTGCTTCTGCAACATTGTATAATTGTATTTCTTGAGTGGAATTATATACGACAGTGTGTTATTTGCTGTAGAATGTGGGATTACGTAGGTTTTTAGGTAACAAGTTAGTTTTTCCTACCATTTAAAATTTTGTATTACATGAATGATTTAATGGCAGATTATAATTATGCAAAGCCGGGTTATTAAATTAATGAACATCAATAATTTATTCTCTAAATTAAAATTTCACAGATTGTAATTAATGCAAACTCTTTAAATGGTAATTGTATTCTATTAAGTCTACATGAACTTTTGTAAATGATGGCAATAATGCATTGCTTGTGATAAGATTATCTAATCTTTAAAATATTAATATCTTAGTTTTAGAAGATGGATAAAATGCTGAAAGGAAATAAGATTATTTCTCCCCAGTAAAATAGGCCTGCAAATTTAGACATTTTTTATTAATGAATGAAGCATATGTTTTTATAGCTAGCTCTTCTTTCAAATACTAATAATACATTTGTTAAGAATAGTAACTATTTTCCAGCTAGGTTTTCTATTGCCTACAAAATAATTGATTTTTATCTTAAGAGAAATTGTAATATCTAAGATATAGTTTATGCTATTCTAAAACCATATTATACTGTTATTTTTATCCTTTAAATTTTTGTATTGTGGAAAATATACATTGATTATTGGTATATCATCAAGAATTGAACCAAAATATAGTTAATGATGGCTTTGTGTATTTTGTTTGTTGATTAAACTTGATATTTGATTGAAAATATAGTTGAATTGCTTGTGAGCCAACATTCACCTGAATCAATTTGTCTGCAATGTTCTCAGGGCAGCTATCTTATATTCATTCACTTTCACAATGCATTGTTTCGTAGATTTTTTAAAATACTGATTAAAGAATGTTTGTAGTTAAGATTAAAATAAGACACCTTGCTTATATCTAATCAAAGCATCATATTTTTGTCAATAAAATTTCAGTTTATTGCCAGAACAAATTTTTAGGAAGCTACTGTGATTAGAGAACAATAATTATATTTACAAGTGATTAATATAGATTATATATGTAGAGAATTTTTTTCTTCTGTACACTTTGTTCCTCTTTGCTGCTCTCATAATTTTCTTTTATCTTCAAGGGAAGTGTTTGTATATTTACTACATATATTAAGCATTTTAAATTTCTTTAACTTTTTACAAGTTATATTATATTAACATTATATTCTTATGTCATAATAAATGTTTTAATGTCTGTTTGCATAGGTTGGACATATCTATCACACATAATATTTATATTCATCTCATTCTTTTTGTTTCATATTTGAGGAGAAATGTCCTGAAATCTGACTAGGGTTTTTTTTTCCCCACATACCTTCCTTAGTTTGTTTCATCAGTGTTTGTCACTAACAGCAGAGGCTACCTTTTCAACCAGCACTCATTGAGTATTTGTAACTCATGACCATACCAGTACAGTTTTCTCTTCCATTATTAAGATATGATGTGTGCCATCCAAAGAAGAACTACAGCTTACATAGTTGAATATGAGTTTTCTTTAGAGGGTTCCAAATGTGAAAAATGGTGATATTCCCTGTTGAGTGTAACTTGTGTTAAATGAAACTCACAGTAAGATAAAAGAGAAATGTTTGATCAATTACATCTGTAATGAAATGAAAATTAATTAGCATTTATAATTCTTGGGAAGAAAGGCAAGGAAAACAAATCTGAAATTGATTACTATTAATAAAACGAATGCTTAAATAGTATTAGGAATATGATTTGGGAAGAAAATTATTTTTCATAAAATGATGTATGCACAAGAGTTTTTTTAATATATATATATCTGTTGTAATGGATATATGGAACAATAATTGTGATATCCAAAATAGATTCATTTTCCACACCTATAATTCCAGAATAGGAACGATTTAAGAAAGTGCTATATCCTGCAGGTTTATCAGATTGAAACCTAACATAGTATGTTGCGTATTTTCATTATCTAATCCATGATTGTGTCAGTGCCTTAAAGGCAGAATTTAATAGAATCTGCTGTTTAAGGAAAGGAAATGTAAGTAATTGTATTAGTTTAATTCAGCATACTTGAAAACATAAGTATAACAATGCTTTTTTAAAAAAGATTTTATGAGACTCGAGCAGAAGTACAGGACTGTTAAATAATAAATCTACCCCAAATATTTGTCAAATTCTCTTCTTGTTGGAATGGACATTTCAAACAATGGAATTCAATCAATTTTATTTGTTTATAACTTCAACAGCCATAAATATGTTGTCATATCTAAAGGGGGAATTAATTCTTGCTAGTCCAACTAATATTTAAACTATATTAAGTCTGTTGATTGAACCCAGATTCTGAAATAAGTGCTGATGTGGTTGACTTTTTAACTTTGTGTTTATAAGAAAAATGTGTGTGGAAAGGTAATTCCAGAGAGCCTTTGCTCTGGGAAAGAAAGACTGAACAATGTGTATTGTGTGGATATCTGGGATGTGTTACAGGGGAAATTGATGGGAACAGATCTGTGTGGGATGAGAGGCAGAAAGAGTATGAAGATGGCTATTTCAGAGGAGCCAAAACCATGGTTGTAACAATAGAAGTAGCAGAGAAAAAACAAAACATAAACAGTGATTGTTTGAACTTATACTTCAATCATGTTGGGGATTGAATGTGTTGCAGCAGCACCACCCCATAGGTGCAAGCTGTACACCAGTGTAAGCCCTACTTGAGTTTCGTAGAAGGTGAACAACTGAGGAGGGTTGAAGCACTTTCTTGTTCTAAAGGGGAATCCTAGAGGTTGTGATGAAGGTTCAGTAATATATATGTGAAGGTTTCCATGAGAGATCATCAGGGATTGTGGGCCCTCACATTTTAAAAAACCTTGAAAAGTTTCGTGTATGTTATTCATGACTAAAGAGTGTGAGATTTAGTGCATTGCTTTGCGTTTTTCCTTTGATGTGGTTAAACAATCATTCAGGATACACAATATGGGTTGTTCATCCTTTTGATCACTGAATCCAAAACATGGCTTGCGAGACCTCCATTTTGGGTGATTTTTCCCAAGTCACCATCTCATCCTCGTATGCCAATTTGTCACGAGGTTATCCACAGCTGAAGGGACTGGATCAATATGAAATGGAGTGTTTTGCTCAAGAACACAATGCACAGCTGGGCTGGGAATTGAAACCATGATCTTGCGATTGTGAGTGCTGCACCACAACCACTAGGTCTCATGCCTTCACCACATTATTGGATGGCTGTTGACTCTCTTGAGTTCATCCGCCCTTTGACAGGTTTTGTTTTTCGTCCCACAGGATTTCCAATAAATCCTCCTCCTTCTCTCCAAGCAAGCTTGGTGGGGTTACCAGTTTAGTTGCCAATGACTTGGACATGCAACAGGCTGTTCTGGGTGACATGTTATCAGTAGGGATTGAGAATGACCTGACACACAGTACAGTTGTCTTGGTATGTGTAATTACTAATTGAGTATTTGTGCTGTTGAAATAAATAAGCTTGTCATCTCTCCCATTAAAGTATCCCGTTACAGTCTGTGTTGGATTCAGTCTATCTGATCCAAGTTGTTTGTAGGTGTATGAGTCCTAGGCACAGTAAGTTAAGGAGGGAGGGAAACATCGTATCATCTGCTTAAGAGTGTCTGTTGTTAGAAATGACTGTAAGTTGTTAATGTATAGAAAGAAGTGAATGAAACTTGATGCACACCAGAGTTATTAAAATGTGGTCCAGAGAAACCTTTGTTGGAGCATACTTCAATAGTATAATTTGATAGTAAGCTTCCAATGAAAGAATGTAGATGAACAACCTCGCTTGGATGCTGTTAGGCTAAACATAGTCAAAGATTTTCCTGATGCCAAGTGCAACAATTTTATTTTCACACACGTTCTCCAAGGCAAGTTGCCATGTTGGCATATTTGTCTCTAAATTGTGAGAATGGTAGATGAGGAGGAACCAGAACAGTTGTCCTGAAGGAAATCTTGCATTGTACTAAATCTGATTTCGTAATGAAATTTGCATTGTATTAGTAATTATCAACTTCACCCGAGGAAAATTTCCACAGGATTTGGAGATGGGTTTAATTACTATGAGACGTAATAGGGAATACCAGAATGGGGGAATTATTATCTTGAAGGGGAATATATTCTTTCCCTAAGACTTTTACAAAATATATTTTATGTGACATATGTTGATCTTGCACTAATTAGAAACTAACTAGCAGGCGTACCCAGCATTGCTCGGGTGATTTCTTGAACATGGCAATAGTTCCAACAAAAAAGCTTGAATGCGGTCAATAAATTTGAAGAAAATCGGTGGAAAGTCGCACAAGTAAGAGAGGAAAAAGTTGAAAAAACACCTGTTATACGCGGTTTTCCCCTTTTACGCGGTTGAACTTTGAAACAATTTTGTACTTAAAACCTGCCCGTAAACATGAATAATGAGGGTGTGAAGTTTGAAGAAAATCGGTTTAGCGGTTTTGGTGCTAGAAGGTAACTTACAGACACACGCACACACACACACACACATTCTTTGTTTTAATATATTAGATATATACATTAGATAAGCAATGCTATGGCTACTACAGTCTGTTACCTTGTAGCACCAAAACCAATAAACCGATTTTTTTCAAACTTTACACACACATTTCTCATGGGTTTTGGCCAGGTTTTAACAGCAAAATGGTTTCAAAGTTCAACCGCGTATAACAGGTATTTTTACTACTTTTTCCCCTCGTACTCATGCAATTTTCCACCGATTTTCTTCAAACTTCATGTGTATGATAAGTGTGCTTGTAGAATCCCAATAGCATTAATTAATGCGATCGATTTTCAGAAAACTATTGACTTCTCAACCAGCGAAAAACGCGTTTAGTTAACTACAAAATGTGGCGAAACGAGTTTTCAGTGATTTGACTGCGATAGATTTTCAGAAAAATATTAATATAATTAGGATTCTGCAAGCACACTTATCATACATACAAAGTTTGAAGAAAATCGTGGAAATTGCACAAGTAAGAGGGGGGGAAAAGTGGAAAAAATACCGGTTATACGTGGTTGAACTTTGTACACATTTTGTACTTAAAATCTGCTCGTAAACATGAGCAATGTGTGTGCGAAGTTTGAAGAAAATCAGTGGAAAATTGCATGAGTAAGAGGGAAAAAGTGGAAAAAAAATACCTGTCATACGCGGTTTTCTCCTTTTGCACGGTTGAACTTTGAAACCATGTTGTACTTATAACCCACCCATAAACATAAGCAATATATGTGTAAAGTTTGAAGAAAATCTGTTTAGTGGTTTTGGTGCTAGAAGGTAACTTCCAGACAGACACACACATACATTCTTTGTTTTAATATATTAGATTAGAAAATTGTAACATTTCTGCTCTATATTATTTTTATTACAACAAAATTGTTATATTTACAGTGACCTTTTTGTCAAAGATTCCCTTTATACTAGGCACCAAGAACCTAGATATTGTTTTACTCGAATTCACATGGTAAAATTTAAAAGAAAAAGTCACTTGGATAAGAATAGTATATTTTTAATCCAATAGTTCACAGGTTCAGTCTGATGATAGTTATTTTTGGGTTGTTTGTGTGTTTCTGTATGTCTTTCAATATTGAGACAACGCAACACAGCTTCCAAAAATTAAAAAGACTTTCATTATATAACAATATAATCATTTTTTGGTGGTTTATGTGTGTTTCTGTATGTCTTTCAACATAGAGACAATGCAACACGGGTTGTTTTTGAGAGAGAAATTCAGTGAGAGAAGGAGAGGGTGTGTGTGAAAGATAGAATTAAAATTTGTTTCAAGAAAGAAAAAAACAGGTTGTTATTTTTGTTGTTGTTGTTGTTGAGAGAAATACAGTGAGATAGCATGTGTGTGTATCTGAAAGATAGGTAGACTGTTGTTAACAAAATAACTAACGAGACTTTCACTATATAACAGTCTACTATTAAAAGAAGGTATGTGCGTGATTACCAAATATTTATACTGCGTAGCGATGGATAAAGACCGAGTTGATATTAAAGGTAGATCGTGTTACAGTAAATATATTCTATTGTAGATTATAAAACCCTTTGCATTGTAGCATGGCCATTACTTCCATGCATAAAAATATTTGAGAAAGTCTTTATACAAATTATTAATATATCAAAAGAGAATGGATATGTCTTTATTAACTCTATGGAATGAAAATTGTTTCCAATCAGCAAACCATGCAACAATATTCTATTATTGATTGTCAAATATATTTTCTATGCACTTTTGCTGATTTATGATGAAAATCAGAAAATACTTTGTACCAAATAGCACAATGCTAATCTCCATTTTAAACTGCTGTTAGTTATGTGAAAATGAATAAATATGCCCATCCTGATAGTTGGGAATCAAGGGGCCTCAGGCACAACCACAATTCCACACCACGCATTGTAGTCTCGGGGTTACAGCTGTACATTCCATCAGGGTTCTCCCCCATCTAGTCCTTGATGTCATCATTTAATTTTTATCTTTGTCACCTACAAGCTTGTTTGTTATCCTTAATAAACCTATATAAAGAGACACTGAAGTATCATAGTCTTCTGACTCATTGGAACTTGTCAAAGCATCCAACCCATACTAGCATGGAAGATAAATGTAAGGCACAGGCATGGCTGTATGGTAAGAAGTTTGCTTCCCAACCCCATGGTTCTGGGTTCAGTCCCACTACATGGCACTTTGGGCAAGTGTCTTCTACTATAGCTTCAGGCTGACCAAAGCCTTGTTAGTGAATTTGGAAGATGGAAACTGAAAGAAGCCCGTCATATATATGTGTGTGTGTGTGTATCTTTGTGTTTGTCACCCACCACCGCTTGACAACCGGTGTTGGTGGGTTTACATCCCTGTAACTTAGCAGTTTGGCAAAAGAGAACGGTAGAATAAGTACCAGGCTTTAAATCAAAAAGTACTGGGGTCGATTTGTTCGACTAAAACTCTTCAAGGCGGTGCTCCAGCATTGCCACAATCTAATGACTGAAACGAGTAAAAGATAACTAGGATCCTCATTTTAAGAATTCCTGTGGTTAACCTATGGAGTTAGAGGACTGCTGCTATGCAGTCTTTTTTGTAAAAAGAAAGCAGTTTTTTGGTGTTCAACAAATACACTTGAAAACCATATTTTCTCTAAACTAATAATATATTCAAACTTATACATGGATCAGAACAATGAGTAGAGATCTAGCTGTTCAAAGTGTGAGTGGCTTTGGCAGTATATACTTTCAAATGTATGCATTGAAAGCAGTTCCAGAAGCTGAATCTTTAATTTAATAATATCCTTTTCATCTGGTGCTCAAATATTTTGGTGTATTTTCTGCGTAAACCTCCAAGGATACTTTGTCAGGCTGAATATAATTCTTGATTGACATTCCAATTGCTTTGACAGAAATTTCTATTTATTCCCGCCTCTCAATTCTTAAGATAACTGACCTTTTCATGTATGTAGTTTATAAACTTTTCTGAACATCTGTTCTGGTAATTCTTCATTTGAATACTTACTTGTATGTCTGTATTTATCGATCAATCAGTCATTCCACTCATCCATCAAAATAATTTTTTTGATACAATCCTTAGAAAGAACACGTAAAACAGCATCACATTTTCCATCAAGATAAATCTTACTAAAGCCTTAATGCAAACTGGAATTACATAAACTATTATGTTGGGTTGCTTATATATCTGTTGACATCAGGAATAAAGTATTCAATGGTGAATATTTAGTAATAAGTTTAAAATTATGTAGCACATCTTAAAATATATGAAGTAAGACCATATATGGTTCAAATTGAAAAGCAGTAACATCGTAGTTTAAGGGGTTCTGGGGTTATATCCAGAAAAAAGAACCAATTTTGATTAAAACTATATATTTTGTGCCAGTGAGACGTTAAAAAAACACCGGTGCAGGTGATACATTAAAGGCACCCGGTACACTCACTGAAGTGGTTGGTGTGTTAGGAAGGGTATCCAGCTGTAGAAACCAAAGCCAAAATGGACTGTAGTCTGGTGCAGCTCCCCACCCCTGCCAGTCTGCAGTCAAACCATATAACCCATGCCAGCATGAAAAATGGATACTTGATGATGATGATGATGATGATGATTTCAATGAAAAATTGTTCAGATAAAATGTCCTGAAATGTATAAAACATGAGAAATCAGTGATGTATACACCATGAAGTTGACAAAAGAGAATTGATAGACATTTTTGTCAGAACAATTGGCTTGTGAAATTTGTTGCTAGAATTTGGTATCAGATATGAGAATAAGAGATACAAAAATGAGGCGTATTTTATGTGGGAATAAAACAGAAAAAAGACTACTATTAGCTATGTGAGGAAAGATAATGACTGTAGAAATGAATTGATAAAGGTTTTAAAATGTTGAAAGATAAAATTTGAAGAATTTGGAGTTTAATCCAATATTATTTATAGATAACTTTGCAATATATTACCTGTGTAGTAATGCTACCTTTATGGCAATTGTTATCTCTATGGTAAACTAACATAACAACAAACATATTCCTTTTAAGAATTTAATTATATCAGACAATTCTATTGATATTACTACATAGCATTATGCTAGATTTCAGAAGTTATATTTCAGTTGTTATACTAACAGACATCAAATATATTTACAGTATGCTATTGCAATAAGCCTAGACATTTTCAAAATGTTCTATTTAGTTTATGAACTAGTATGCAAATATAATATTACAAGATTCAGTGACAATCTGTTTCATTTCACAATCTATTTCAATGATTTAAAGTTGGTACCTGATTAAGTTGACTTTGTTTAAACAGCCTTCTGAGATTAATAAATTAAAGTACCAGCCTAGTACTGAAGTTGATATAATTGACTATACAATTCCACTAAAATGTGCAACCATGTGCTTATGTTAGAAATTGGTAAGTTTAGCAAGTTTCCTTCATCATAAAATGTCCAATATGAAAGTGAATTGCTAAAGGCTTTATCCTTAGAGAAGTAGAACTTTGGGGAAGATTTGCTTTATAACTTTGATTTTTAAATTAATCATATGAGGTTCCTTTTAACTTGTCTTTTATCTTTTATTTGTTTCAGTCAATGGACTGAGGCCATGCTGGGGCACTGCTTTGAAGAATTTTAGTCAAACAAATTGACCCCAGTACTTTTTTTATTGTTAAGCCTGGAACTTATTCTATTGGTATCTTTTGCCGAACTGCTAAGTTACAGGGACACTGGTTGTCAAGCGGTGGAGGGGGACAAACACATGCATACATATCTATATATATATATATATATATATATAAAATACATACACACCTGGCTTCTTTCAGTTTCAATCTACCAAATCCACTCACAAGACTTTAATTGACCCGAGGCTATAGTAAAAGACACTTGCCCAAGTTGCCACGCAATGGGACTGAACCCAGAACCATGTGGTTGGGAAGCAAACGTCTTACCACACAGTTATTCCTATGCCTAGTTTATGAATTCTTTCTAGTTTCCTAATTCAACCTCATTTTGTATGGTTTGTTATATTTCTGTATTTATTTAGTGTAACTTAAGAAAACCACATCCATGTGCGTTTACTTCCTCATCCTAATCCAACCTATTTAATACAGTGAATAATTCTGGATGCACTTTACGTTCACATTTATTTTCTGTATTTAGTTTACACACACACACACAGTTCTATTTGTAAATATACATAATTGAGGAGCTACCTATGCTAGAAATCTTATCCTGTCTCTCTTATAACATCATCGCCATTTTACATACATTTTTCATGTTTGCATGTTAATGTAAAAAGAGAGAAATTTGAAAACTTGATGGAAAATACTTCTAAATCAAATAAATTTATTAATATGGAAAATCATTGTCATCTTGTTGAATATAAGAAAACTACTCTAGAAACCCTTTAATAGAAAATGTCATTTTAAAATGTAAGAGAAAATAATCTGAGGGCAGCGAGTGCAGTTTTACAATTGTGAATGTAGTTAATATTGTTATCATGATGATACTCAGAGGCTTGCTGTGTTTACTGTGATAAGTTTCACTCAGTATATTGCTACTTTAAATACGTAGTTATATTATATATGTTATATTAAAAAATTTATGCAGGTGTGGCTGTGTGGTAAGAAGCTTGTTTCCCAACCACATGGTTCCGGGTTCAGTCTCACTGTGTGGCACTTTGGGCAAGTGTCTTCTACTATAGCTTTGGGCCGACCAAATCCTTGTGAGTGGATTTGGTAGATGGAAAATGAAAGAAGCCTGTCATATATACAAATAAATATATATATATATATATCGTCGTCGTCGTCGTCGTCGTCGTCGTCGTCGTCGTCATCCTTTAACGTCCGTTTTTCCATGCAAGTATGGGTTGGACGGTTTGACCGGGGCTGGCAGGCCGGGGCCCAACCATGCTCCAGTCGGGTTTGGCTTGGATTCTACA
>JAOPUL010000001.1:142725440-142736496 GCA_027564515.1 Octopus rubescens | reverse complement strand
CCAGTTTCCAGTCAAACCGTCTAACCCATGCCTGCATGGAAAAACAGACGTTAAATGATGATGATGATATATATATAAGCATCTCTCTTGTCTTTCACACACAGAGGCAAGCAGGTAAATGTTCTTTTACTTCATTGACCTAGCTCAAACACTTACAGCAAACATTGCTAAAGACATCCAAAGTACCAGGAAGTTGTATTAAAACAATGGATTAAATCTAACATCCAACACTTTGAGCAAAACAATTCATTCTTGGACACACAAATAAGCACCGGACACAGTAGCTAGGATTTTACTCTTCTTCCAGATACATATTATGTTATCTCGGAAGTGTGTACATATGTGTGCCATCAGACTGATTGGTTAACATTCACTCACTAACATGGTAGAACTATTGGCTCATAGATGTGCTATGTCTTGTGTTTTACTTTTTGTAATTCTATAATAATTTCTGATCCTCTGAAATTATGTCTATGTCTACCTAATCCCACCCAAAACACTGTAATAAACAACCTATGCAGTCTTTCTCCTTACAATTCTCAATAGTCTGAAACACAACTCTCTCTCTCTCTCCTCCCCCTCAACAGTTGAAGCTAAGCAACAGCATTGACTTCATCTGTCTTGGATGAACTGAAAAGTTTATTGATACTGCTTTTCTCTTCCTTCTCCAATTAAACATCAAATGATCTTATTAAATTTTATTCTTTTCATATAGTGAGTAGATAAACTTGTTACATGAACCATTCATTTCAACAGAACCATCATGATCAATTCAATCTACTAACTTCTTCAAGACTGGGTGTCTTCTGAAACAAGTATTTAACGTCTAATTTATATTTAATCACATTAGATAACCTAGTTCTGTTCTGATATGGTGCATCTAATAACTATCAAACACTTCAATCAAACCACATTTCATCACCATGCAATAACCAAGCACCAACACAGTTTAATTAGTGGATATTCTTCTCTAGATCAACTTCAGTTTGAAGCTTAATATTTCAACAACCCTTGTATGTGGCTAGTGTCACATAAAAGCACCTGTGCTGGTGCCATGTAAAAGCACCCATGCTGGTGCCACGTAAAAGCACCCATGCTAGTGGCACATAAAAGCACCATGCCAGTGCCATGTATGAAGCACTTGTGCTGGTGTCACATAGAAGCACCGGTGCCATGTATGACGCACTTGTGTTGGCGTCACGTTGAAATTACCCATGCTGGTGCCACATAAGAAGCACCTGTGCTGGCACCACATAAAAAGCACCCAGTACACTATAAAATCATTGATGTTAGGAAGGGCATCCAGCTGTAGAAACCGTGCTAAAGCAGACAAATGGAACCTGGTGCAGCTCTCTGGCTTGCCAGCTCCTGTCAAACCATCCAGCGCATGCCAGCATGGAAAACACACATTAAATTATGATGATGATATACCATATTTGTTATCTTCTAATATGCACTTTTTTTTAATTCTTAAATGTAACCAAAAATTGCTCTATGGTTAATGCAGCTATTTTATGAATGGTAGATCAAGTGTCATACGCAAGAGAGCTGAATTAGCATAAGTCTAATAGGCACGATAATTGTTACTGTCCACACACCTGATATGTGTCTTACATTATTTGATGACTCTGTTATCTGTAAGAAACCTTCTTTTAATTATCTATATGAAAAATTCCAGAGAGTTGAATGAAATGTTAAACTTTCAACCATCTGTCAGTTATTTGCAATGAGTAAATGACAAAATCATATCAGTGGTGTGTCACACTGGTATTTGATTGTGGTTACATAAAACATCACAGCCTGAAATACAAGTTTTACATTCTGTATGACAAATCTCTTGACCAAAATATATACAACATACAGTTGATCTGAAAAAAAAAAAGATAAAGCTATAATGTAATTTATGATAAATTCATGGTTTCATATTTTATTCCAGTATGCTATCACAGCAGTATATTTACATGCACAGAATCATGGATTTTCCAGAGAAAAATCACTTTAAAATATTTTTTACAGAGTATATGATGAAACTTACTAAATCTGTTTTTCTACAAAATATACTTGTAAAAATATGCCAGCAAATACAGTAAATTTGCCTCCTTTCTCCTTATTGAGATTATCTTTATCCTTCTGTCTCTATCTCTTCTTCTCAAGCCTATCTTTCAAAGCCTTACTGAATTTCAATCTCTCTCTCTCTCACACACACATAAAAACATATATTCTCTTTTCTCCCTATGTTATATTCACTTCTATGTTTTATAATAAATTATAAAGAAGATTAATCTTGATGCCAAATTCTAGACTTTAATTCTCCATTCGTTACTTCAGTATTTCATGAAAATATGCTCCACTCTATTGTTAAATATTCATAAAGTTTACATATCTGGTGATAAACATATTGGAAAATATACTTATGTGAATACTGATGTATTTGTGCACGTTTTAAAATTTAAAAGCAAATTATCTATATGTTTCTACTTGAGTTAGAATAGAGCTGGTATCATAAATATTTTCTTTCCTCTGTGAATAGGATTAACATAATTGATTTTCTATGTGTAAGAATATTTATTTTGATATATCTCTATTTTGTGTATGAGAGCTTGTATGCCTGTACATGTGTATACATACATTATATACATACATATATATATTCATATATATTTATTCCATTTATTATATTTTGGGGAGAGAAATGTATGAAACAGAATGATCCATTTTTAAACGTTCCATTTACATTGAGGATGATACTACTACTGAAAGTGTTTCAGTATGGAGATAAAATAAATAACGCAACTTAAACTCTAAACCACAATTCAGAGACTCCATGTCTTCACATTATTTCTTTGAAAATTGTATTATTTCTTGAAAAATGAGAACCTACATTAAAAAATTGGATAAGAAGCTAAAAAATGATCCTCAGAAAAAGTATTACATAATTTCGGTAATGTGTATGCATGGGTAGTATTTTTCTGTGTTTATGTATGTGTGTGTGTGTACGTGCGTGCATGCATGCATTCGTGAGTCAACTATTACCAAACTATTGGAAAGCATAAAAATTATGATTATTCTATAACAGAATTTTCAGATACTGTTTCCTCTAAATATAGTGAACTACTTTTAGAGTCATCTTAGAATAGTATGTAAAGTTCTAAAAGGTAGGGAAAAAAATGGGCTTGCTTCTATATTACAAAATCCTTAATACATAGTTGCAGTCTCCTATCTTCAAGGCCTTATAGCCTTATATAGTAAATATTGGGAATATATGAGATGGTAATGATGTGAATTGATCTATGTTAATATTTGATTAACCTTTTGATTTTACAAGAAGTTATTTGAGTATAAATATAGTAATAATAATAACAATGAATGAAAGATATAGTATGTAAAATTTGCCATGACATCAAATCTAATAATACTGTCATATTTCCCAATGCAAAGGGAGAAATAAGTAAAGTAATTCAAGTTAAAAATGTAAAGAGAAACAATTTTAAATTGTCAGCAAAAAGATTTATTTTTCAGTTGTTCTGAAATTTGATCTGTATTTAAATTTCTAAAAATAATATTCAAATTGATGAGTGTTCTAACATTGAGGAGCATATTCTTTGCTCAGTGGTAGAAATAAATGTTTAAAACAATGTCACAAATGTATGATAAAAAGAAAGTAGTCAATGAATTTAAGACTTTTCAATGTATGTCATTTATAACTTGATTGATGTGTAAGTATCGTATATTTGTATACAGAACTAGAAATGTTGGTGCCGTCGAGATAGATACTTTTTAAACTTAACCAACTTTCAAATAAAACTGTTATTTCAGATTTTTTTGTAATTGTAGCAACAATTTTCTAATCCTTTTATTGATACTTATTACACCAATATGCATAAAACAACCAACTTTCATTCAACAGCATTAAGCTGTATGAATCAAGGAAACAGTATTTTGATACTACTCTTTTCTCATTAACAAACAACAACAGACCATAATAGTATTTACACATGTCTAACAATCTTTATAGTAAATATTCATCTTTAACATTACTAAATCTCCATCTAGGCTTCTTATTCTAAGCCAGAAATTACTGACTATTTACAATAAATGTACCCCAAAATTATATTACCATTTACAAATTTCAAAGGTGTTTCTGGCATATGCAAACATATTCCTACAAAATGGCCATCCATCTTAGTTTTTTTATTTGTTAATCAAAGAAAATGATGGGCAGAACTCATGATTATATAACTCATGTCAATCTGGTGAAATCAATGTGGTGTATGTTCAGTTTGACATCTGAATGTTGATGTTGCTGAAAATGTTGCAAGTGTTGTCATTCTAAACGATAGCAGTTCTGGAGAGGAATGATTAAAGTGTTTGTCTCAATTTTCAGGTCCAACACTAAACAGAGTAGATGGGACATGAGAAGGAGAAGTGTATTCATTAGGTTTTGTTAAAGATGGATATGTATCTAGAAAGTTCCAAAAGGAACAGGAGTTATTATAATAATGGTGGAAGTCGTGAGTAGAAACAGCATCTGTGAGCTAAAAATTGTACCACATTAATGAATGGATCTTTACCAAATGATGCAGTGATCTATTATATGTTGCCTGGGCATATGTAGCGGCAGCAGCACCACCACCACCATCCTGATGTGGTAGCAACTTGTTCAATGCTAAAATATTTTCTGGCAGTATTACACACACGCACACACACACACACACTCTCTCTCTCTCTCTCTCTCTCTCTGCCTTAGAGATAATCAGAAATTAAGGGGACTTGTTTTTGTTATAAATTAAGAGATTTGTATATTGCTAATTGTGTTTTGAGGTCTCTGATGAAGGAAGCTATGCCAGGCCCACATAGGGTGTGTAGGATATCTGTGAATGATAGTAAGGTAAATAGTGTGCATGTTGTCAAAAGTGATCAGAATTTTCTACAATGGAGTGTTTTAATAAATGAAATTCCAGTCTAAGAGATGACAGAGGGATGGAGCCGATAGTGGAGTAATTTAGCTTAGAATTTCTTATTCCACACATTATCGAAGTCTTTGCTGATTTCAAAGGCAACATTGCTTTCAATAACGTTTTTGAGCATGTGAAACCATTGGTACACGAGTCAATATCATTATTTTAATTTCCACTTTTCTTGCATGGGTCTGTTAGAATTCATTGAGGCAGATTTTCAATGACTAAAAATGCCTTCTCAGTTGATAATACTTACCTGTTAGCTAGTGAGATGTTTCCTCATGGCCAGACATGTATCCATGAAAGATTGGAAACAAATTACACTGCTTGTATGATGGTGACACTTGTTTACAACTGTTGTGTGATGTCAACCAGACACATGTGCACACACACACGCACAACAGGCCTTTTTTAGTTTTCATCTACCAAATCCATTCATAAGACTTTGATCAGCCTGGGGATATAGAAGATGGTTGACTAAGGTGCCATACAGTGAATTGAACCTAAAACCATGTGATTAGGAAGAGTAATTCTTAATCACATAACTATTCCTTTGCCTGAGTAGAAGAGTGAATCTATTGTAGATTTGGTACTATGGAAACTAAACCAATCATCACAGTGGAGAGAAAGAGACTTGACTAATGAAGTTGTTGTTTATGACTTTACATCAGTCAGGATGTTATGAGTGAAGCTGATGGTTATAAAAGTCAGAGCAGTTGCCATTCTGGCTAGTGGTACACACTGTAGTGTGTGTGTGTGTGCGTGCGCGTGTGTATATTAGCATAGATTCTTGTGAGATAGTTCAATTTTACCAAACTCTTCAATATCTCTTGAGTGTGATGGGGGAGACACAATCCAAGAAGGTTGAGCTGGAGTAATCAGAGAGATTTGGAGCTCACCAAATTTGGCTCTACTACTACTACCTTTTGAATTTGCATGCAATATACCATTCAATACAACCACCTTTCCTCCTTTCATGCTACACTGTGTCTTATCGTCCAAATGTTAGTTTGAACACTTCCTCCCAGAAATTTAAACTATGACATTCTGGATGCAGTTTCTTTTAGTCCTGTCCAGACTGATACTGAGTGAAGAGTTATATTGTCTGCATAGGAGTCTGTTGTTAAATGTGGCCACAACTAAGTCATCATTACACTAAAAGGTCTCCATCACGACAAGCATAGTTATTCTAATGTTGAACCTTTTATAGTAAGTGCCAATGCAGACCAGCATCAATTTACTCAGATCTATGGCTTATTTATATAATGTGGGTTGGGAAGAGCTCCATTGGTACTGCTGCAATGGTGTGATGTGACAGGAACCTTAAAATCCCCAGAATGAGGGACTGATGGGTACCATTAGGGGATAACTTTGGTGAAAAAGCAGTTAAATGCCTTATCTAGAGATAAGCCTAAGTAACTGTAGTAAGATTTGAACTAACAACCACATGATAGGTCAGCTATCACCTTAACACCAGAAGTACTTTAATTCATCTGTAGTAGAATTAATTTGTGTGTTTCATGATTCATATGACAGAAAATAAAAAATTATGATATTAGTACCTTTCTAAAAGAATTAGTATTAAAAGTGATTGCTCTAGATTTATTCAATGTTGGAGGTGTTGTTACAGGTAAATCAGATCTGTCATGCCATCATTTTGTCTTAGAGTATAGAATATTTGGCATGATGGTCTGAATAAAACGTTTTTCTTGACAGGTTGCATTTTAATTACAACAGTTCTGTCTTTCTTATATGCATGATGACCCATGAAATGTGTGTTCTTCTAGTCGAGAGTTAATTGAAAGTCAATTGGCAGATCGCATGACTATGTAATTCTTTTGCTGGTTCCTAATGTAAATGAAACTCTGTTAAAATATAAATGACATACCACATTGCTTACTAATGACAATTGGGAACACATTTGAATATCCACATTATTTTGTCATATGATGTTTGAGTCAATGGGTAAAAGATTTACACTACTAGTGCATTAGAATAATCTAAACACTAGAAATAAACACTTCTGCTAGCTATTTTTAAATTACAAGATAATTACTAATTAACCTCTTGTTTTAAGTTGTTGTATCAATCTTTCACTCCACCTCACTTTAATGGTTAAGTTGTTTCTCTTTATTTTTTCTCCTTAATTAATGAGCTTCACTAGTGTGAAAGATTTCTTTATTGAAGAAACATTTAAATACTAATTAGCCATTCTCTTTATCAGAAAAGAATTATTGAAAATTATGTGAACAAGAGTTTTCAGAGCTGCTGTAGCAAAATATATTTCTAAAATTAGCCAGATTTTAGAAGTAAAAACTACATTTATAATCGAAGATAATGACTAGATTCAGTGTGCACCTGATTGTCTGTATCTGCATGAATTTGTATAGGAAATAGAAAAACAAAAACTGTATTTTTGTATGCTGTAATGTTATAGAGGCTGTGTTTTGGCTGGAAACTTCCATCTGTGACCATTTTAAACCTTATCTCATTTATAAAGACAGCATTCTGAAGTAACTTTATTTTCCAAAGTTGATTGTTGAAATCATTTTTATTTTGGATAGATCAATGATTTTAGAGTTACGGAATATTGCAGTCTTATACACTTTTGCACTTAATACACTTTCAATCAATAATTTACATTAATAATGGTAACTTTAGTACATACATGCTAAAGTTTTTCCTTTTGACTTATAGCATTTGTGCAAATTAGCTTGTGAGTGTAGGCTGATATGAAGTTTTATTGCTGGCCAGATGCAAATGCAATTACAAATTTCAATAAAGCTTCTTACAAAGATCTCTCATTGAGACAATGTTATTAATTTAAATGGTCTTACACATTTTAGATTATTCTGAGATAATGATGGCTGTTTGGACCAAATTATACTAAATGGCCTCTTGACTCTAATGCTAAAAGCTGAGCTGTCACTAGTAAATAATAGTTTCTTAAAGTTTCGGTTGTTCTTTAGTTATACATTGTCATTATTTAGAATCAAAAAACAGGATTGATGTTATGTTAGTCAGATACTAGATGGACCCTAGTTAAATGCAACTAGAAGTTAAATTAGTTTCAAGGTAATTTTATCAAGACCTTGTTTAGAAAATGAAAATGAAAGCCAAATACTTTTAGGTGGCGAGCTGGCGGAATTGTTAGCATGCCAGGCAAAATGCTTAGCGGCATTTAGTCCGTCTCAACGTTCTGAGATCAAATTCCGCCGGGGTCGATTTTGCCTTTCATCTTTCCGGGGTCGATAAAATAAGTACCAGTTTAACACTGGGGTTGATGTAATCGACTAAATCGCTCACCCAAAATGGCTGGCCTGGTGCCTAAATCTGAAACCAGTATATATACTATGTAATTAGTACACTCTAATTAATGAAGTTGCTATATTACATATATCCATATACCAGTGTCAGGCAATTTAACATGACTTCTTTTCATCAGTTAGCCTGCATTGTTGAGCTGTTGTTACCTTCTAAACTTTTCATTTCATTTAATCAATTTTCATTTATCTTTTGTCTTTTACTTGTTTCAGTCATTAGACTGTGGCTATGCTGGGGCACTGCCTTGAAGAATTTTTAATCAAATGAATCAGGCTCAGTATTTTTTTCATTTTTAAGCCTGGTACTTATTTTATTGGTCTCTTTTTGCTGAATCACTAAGTTACAGGGACATAAACACACCAACACCGGTTGTCAAGCAGTGGTAGGAGCCAAACACACACACACATGACAGGCTTCTTTCAGTTTCCGTCTACCAAATCCACTCACATGGCTTTGGTCGGCCTGAGGCTATAGTAGAAGACACTTGCCCAAGGTGCCACGCAGTGACAAGCAATAGTGGCATGAGCAAGTCATTTTAATAAATCATTTTACAATTGTTTCATCTGTAGTCAATCTCATCAACCTTGCCGTATTATGCAAGAATATATGCAACTATTGATTATTCTCTAAGTGCCATTGAAATGATACATTCCAAATGAGACTCATCAGAATTACATATCAAATTAATTTGCTAATTACTTATGAGTCTGTTTCAGAACATGTCATTTCAATGGCACTTGGAGAATAACCAATTGTTGCATATATTCTTGCATAATATAGCGAGATTGATGAATTTGTAGTGAGTCAGATGACACAGTCGGATTGTGGCTGTGTCAACCAATCAGAGCCGAGCATGCGTTAACATGAAAAGGCAGTTCCACTGCCAGTTAAGCCGCGTCTGGTCTTTAGATAGTTTGGGGCAACGGCACTGTTAACATCACTTTCCACTAAGTTGCCATCAATCTGGACTCAAACTATTATGCTAACTCAGCAACTTGACTCACTACATTTAATATCCACTTGTTTACCACTGAAAATAAATACATCTATAAACACAACTTCTGATATTGTATTTATGTATACAAACTCACCACTCAGCTACAATAATGACATAAAAACATATTTATAAATTGGTGACAATCTGATGTTCAAATATTTCGGTTTGAAATATTTTCCAAAAAAAATGATAGCAAAAAAAAAAGAAACTTGAACAAGTTACATTAACATGCTTTTAAAAAAAAAAAATTAGACAAAATATTTTATAAAAATATTTTATAAAAAGAATACTGACAAGTGCTAACACAAACAAAAAAAAAAATGAGTGAAGCTAACGATATTTTGTTTTGGCTGTTTCTTCTAAAAAAAAAACAAAGAAAAGTTATCTTTTGTGCCTGTTTTTGGCTTTACAAACGCCAAAGCATTTTGAATTTCAAAATGGCTGCTCATCTTCTTGAACATTTGAAATCTACACGCAGCCTCGTTATGGTGTACGCATGTGCTTCTTCCGCCATTTTTGTCGTCGTCAGCAAAGACTCCGTTTTCGAACTGTTGCTTCATCAACATAGAACTTTGCCAGTTGAATGAACAATATCAGCATGTTTTCATTTATTTTTTTACACTGTTTCGCTTGCTAAGTCAACATTTCTTTCCTCCAATGCTGTTCGAAGACTGTTTTCTTTTTCTTCCTATAAAATTTTGTTGCATTTTTCTTAATTTTTCATACATACATACACAAATACATCTGTACATTTTAATCACACACATTCGACATGCATGCATTTACCTCCATCTGGCACATAGACACTTAGCAGATACTCATTCCCAGCAGTATACATGAAATTACTGAGGATAGAAGATGCAACCCTATCTCAGCTGCTTATTATTCATAAGCTCGTAAATAGCTGAATAGTTTCACAACTACATGACTATGTACGAGCTACTCACTCACTCAGCTACACTCACTCAGCTACACTCATCTGGCTCCCGTACATACATGTATCATAACATTTTCTTTACTAGTTTTTTTTTTAAATTATGCTCTGGTCTATGGTTTAGTAGTCCTAAGTTCTCTTCAAGGCTTTGGTTTCGGGTCTTCATTAATGTTTGCAGTTTTCCCACGTTACTGACCTTTGCTGCACCTTACAAGTAAGCTGCATACATACACTATGTTCTTTTGCCATTGTTATGTATGGAAGAATTACAACCTATGTTTTGCTGTGCCTTTCTTCTAGCCAGCTGCTTTCCTCTGTGGACCTTGCTTTGGTCATGTTTAATATAGAGAAGTTTAAATGGCTTAGCACACCCAGCATCCTCTCTTGTGTTTCGACATCTGCCAGACAAAGTCCAAGTAATGGAACACATTCCTCTTCCTTCTTCCCTTCGGCAGTTGTGCCACTTTCTTGGCTTATTCATTCCCCACTGCATGGGATTAGGATTCCTGACTACATTTACTGGGCTTCTCGGGAACAGAAAACTGAAACAATTTTGTTGACTCTTAACTCAAACCAAAGCTTTTGAAGCTGTGAAGCGTAAGCTTTTTAAAGCATATCTTCTTACCCTTTCTCCAATGCAAAGCTTTCACTTATAGTTGATGCATCAGCCATAGCAATCAGTGCTGCTTTAGAGAAATTTCATCAGTAACACTTGCAGCCTCTTGCCTTTTTTCTCTCGGCAGCTGCAAATATTGAACTCAGTGCCCTAAGTGCCTGACATTTTTGTGCTTATGTTTTCTATTGCTTTCCTAATTTTTGTATGCATGTCTTTCCACCATTGTT
>JAOPUL010000001.1:142693804-142705513 GCA_027564515.1 Octopus rubescens | reverse complement strand
ATATGACGGGCTTCTTTCAGTTTCCATCTACCAAATCCACTCACAAGGCTTTGGTCAGCCCGAGGCTACAGTAGAAGGCACTTGCCCAAGGTGCCACGTAGTGGGACTGATCCTGGAACCATGGGGTTGGGAAGCAAGCTTCTTACCACACAGCCACACCTGCACCTATATATATATATATATAAGCAAGGTATTGAGATGTGTTAATTAAAGTGTGACGAACAATGCCATCACTGATGCTTCGTTTGTGAATCTGTATCCAATTTACATATTCTAACCTACCATGCAGGTCGGTTGGCAGCTATTACTATGTTGATGTGCTGCTGCTGCAAGCTCAAATGGTCTTCACTTAATAATATATGAATAATTATTTGATGCTGATAAAGATAATGCAGCATAATTAATCTGGTTATAAATAATAACTACATGATTTGATATTAGCAAAATTATTTATGGAAATAACTGATGGTAGCAGTTAGAAACATCTATGCTCCTGTAATTGCTATCAACTCAGGTAATAATTTGCATGATTTTGAGAAAACTTACAGGATTTATCTTACATTAATTTTCTTGAATGAAACATATAGCTTATCATAATTTATTAATTATGCATGAAAAAGATAATGAAGTAAAATATTTTGTTTTATAATTTATGGCAATTTATATAACATGAGCATTTTAGTTGTTAAACCTAAAAATAATTTATCCACCGTCACTACCGCCACCAAGTTTAACCTCACTGTTTTCAAAGCCCATCACTCTTACTTGCTTTCACCAAACAACGATGTTTGTTGTTTCTGTCAGGGATCTCCAGAAAGCATCAATTGTAGATGTTTTAAAATATTGGTTTCAAATTTTGGTACAAGGCCAGCAATTTCGGAGAAGTGGGTAAATCAATTACATCAGCCTCAGTGCTCAGCTGGTACTTATTTTATTGACCCTGAAAGGACGAAAGACAAAGTCGGCCGCTGCAGAATTTGAACTCAGAATGTAATGACAAACTAAACACCACGATGCATTTTTGCCTGGTGTGCTAACGATTCTGCCAGCTTACTGCTTTTAGATATCTTAAAAATATTTTCAGGATCTCAGGAAAATTTGCACCTTGCAGGTATGTTTTTTGGTTGTATGGGATCTGTGTCATGTAAGACCAAAATCTCATTACTTTCCCATGAGAAGGTTAAGATACAGACAACTCTTTACAGTTGCTAGAGAACTCATCATCATCATCATCATGACCAATCTAGGTTTTATGAGATTTAACAGGTGATGGGCAGCAGGTAGGAATGTATACTTAAACAGTTCAGTTTATTTCATGACTTTTCTTTTGGGTTCAATCCTATTGCTTGCACCTTAAATATTTGCTTCCAAGGCTCCAAGTTGACCAAAATCTTTTAAGTGAAATCTGGCCAGTGGAAAGTGTGTGGAGAGACTAGTCTTATTCTTTATAGACTTTATTCATTGCTCAGTTTAACACCACTGTAAGCCCCTCAGAAGGTTACTTAGTATAATTGGTAGCATGTCTGTCTGGGTTACTGAAGCTGTGTAGCTCATGTCCCACAGGCAGCTTTCTGCCCCCGCCCTGCCCCTATCTGAAATGTTTTAACCCTATTGTTTGTAGCTGAATTTGCTTCAAGATGCATTTTTAACAAAACTTATTTAAATATTTCTAGATGCTTCTACATACACCTTTTATTGTTTCTTTGTTTTCCAGGACCACCACTCTTTCTTTATCTAAAGAAACAACATTTTCAGACTTGAATTTGAGATAATCTCCTATTTACTGTTAAGGAATTATTGTTCTTTATCCCGAATATTTGTTTAATATTGAGTAGATTATAAGAAAAATGAAGATTTTCAACTTGTCAACTTGTTTTTAGTAATATTATACCTTATGATTTAGGATTGCATAAGATTATACAATTCTAGTGTTTATATTTCTATATATTTCATTCTAAGCATATGTTGTCTTTCTTTATTAAAAAAATATCAACATGTATAAAATAGAATTGAACAGAATTTGTTAGCATCTGCAGTGTCATTGTCCATAGCATTGAAATTTGTTTCCATAGATTTCAATAGTTACATATGGTAAATACCCTACCAGAAACACCCCAGATAAGCAGTAAAAAAGATACAACCCAATGTAATGTTAAATATGAATAGTTAATCTGTACATCTTTCTTCTGGATCAATCATTCACGTTTGTACAAAACTAAAATAATTTTTAAATTTTAATTACGATATTTTGGAAGATAAAATCAATCTTTTATAGAAACTAAACATATTTTAGGATTTTTCTTATATTTTTACTAAGTTATGTGGTGCATATAGATTCTTTGAAGGTATATTTTGTTCAAAAGATTTTGTTATATATATTGTTGTAGAGAACAAAAGAAACTAATTGTTTGAAGGAATAATCAATTATTATAATTACAACACAATAAGAAAGAGAAAAAGAGTAACAATAGACAATGATTCTTACTTTATTATATCATTTTCTTAGGATGTTGGATTTTCTTAAGATTCAAAAGCAGTAGTCCACAGGGAATTTGGAGGAATTTAAAAAGTTTTGCTTTTGAGTGTAGGGTCAGCTTCTTTCATTTTGGAATGGTATCACTTAATTACTTCCTGATTTCACATGTTTGGGAGTCTGATTGGTGTGAATTATTTACAAATCTAGATATATTTCACTGTATTAATTCTGAATTAAATCGTCAGATTGATTAAATTTAATGAGTACTTTCTTCCATAAACCTGTTATGTGTACAGGTTTATGACATTACTTTGAAGCAATGTATAAATTAAGGTGTTCATTTTTATACATGATTTAATGTAATCATTTTTCTGCAATTGCTTGTTCAGAAATTCAAATTAATAATGTTTATATTTTGTGATGTGAGCAGAAAGGAATGGAAGGAAATCAAGCTGTACGACTGAATTGGTCTGTAATGAACCCAGTTGAAATTAGCCAGTAGCTTACTTGCAATTCTGTGTTTGCGCTTGCTGAAGTAGGGCATGAATTGAGAAAGAGAACAGACTACAGGATTATGTACCAATAGACCACACAGCTTTCTGATGAATTATATATTTGAGTCCCTAATTTACATGACTGTAAATCTGTTGGGAAACTTTACATCCAGTCTCTTCTAACATACATTAGTAGTACTGGGAAACAACATCAGTATAATATTATCGACTTCAATAAATAAAAACAACTTCCAGCGACTTTGATCATCAGCTCAGCTAAAATGCCATTGAAAACTTTATCATGATGCGGAACTATAAGAACTTTTATTTGACTTAATAGCTAACCATTTGACTGAATTGTATAATTACTATTAATATTTACAATTTTTATGGTAGCTCTGCAAGAAGGAAATTTTTGATTCAGTTTGATTCCTGTTATCATTTCATGTGAGCACAGTCATTCACTTGTCAAGTACTGGGTGTTGGATTCAATCCCACTGTATGACACCTTAGTGTCTTCTCTGGTGTCTTTTACTGTAGTCTTTAGTTGACCAATGTTTTGTCAGTGGGATTTGGTTGAGGGAAAAACTATACAAAAGCCTAATGTGCAGGTGTATGTTGCTGATGTATAATGGCATGAGAACCAATGCACAAATAGTTGCAAACTAAATTTCCCTGTCATATTTGCTTTATCAGGAATGTGCAGCCATTTTCTTGCACGCGCACCATCATAAATATGAATTTAAGTAGTCCTGAGTATATTCAAAACCTCTAACTATTAAAACTATTGATTAATAGCTTCAATAGTTAATATTATATAAAATGTGATATAAAATAAATAAGCAGTTAAGATATGTAGATGGCATGGGTGCATACATTGGTTTGTATAACCCATGCTAGCATGGAATATTATCATCATCATACATTGGTTTTCCATTCTTGCATGGGTTTGACAGTTTGCCAGGAATTGCACTAGGTTCTAGTCAGATTTGGCTTGGTTTCTATGGCTGGATGCCCTTCCTAAGGTCAACCACTGTACTTGGTGTTTTTTTTTATGTGGCACTATCACCAATGCTTTTTACGTGGCACCGATGAGGATGACTAAGAAACAAACATTCCACTGATTACATCATCTTTACAATACTGTTTTTATCATAATATGAGTTCAATTGGTCTATATAACAAAATAGTCGTTCATCCCTAATTTTGTAATTTTCATTCATCATTTTTAACATTTCCAGTCCTTATCCAATTAGATTTTCCAGGTTTTTATTGTTTCTTTTATCCTTCCTTTTCTTTGTCTGTTTTACTATAAACTCCTTATACCTTTTCAAATAATGCTCATAAGTGAGTGTTATGAGTTTATATATCAGGCCATACTTGTATTTTGCAGTAGTATTTTTCTTTCAGGAGCTAATGAAGAAATCTGTGTGGTTTATTGAACAGGAGGTAGACATAGCAGACAAATTTCCCTCAAACCACAACCTACCATTTAAAAAGTAAATAAGACATTAGATATACATTAGATCAACATACGTTATGTCTGAAAAAACACAGGATAGGCATGGTGTGAGCATCTTTGATCAGGTCTGCATGGTGAGGCCAACAAGGGGCTGAATATCAATGACTTACCTCTCGAGTTCAAGTTACATATCATATGTTGTAATATCATCTTTTCTGCTTAGCAGTCATATTAATTGGGAAACTGAAGAAATGGTTGTTGAAAGTAACAACCCTCTTATAATAAGCAGGTGAAATTGGTATCACTGCAAACCAGTTTTCTGCTCACTGTAAAACAGTGCAGCAGGCTATTAAGAGTAGATGAACATTGCATTCAAGTGTAAAGTTCACAGTTGTAAGTTGACGGCCCTATGCAAATCTATTTTCACTTCTAGTAAGAGGTGGTCCATATTAGTCTAGTCTCTATGCTTTGACCTGTCTAGTACAAGTGGCTCTGCTGGCATACATCTCAGGGTCAGTGAGCCTCATAAATCACCACACCACACCATACCACAACAAGGACTGAACCTTATGGTGGATATATTTGCATACTAACCCATGCCAGCATGGAAAACAGACGTTAATGATGATGATGATAATATAATAATCTTCAACAAATGACATGGCATCATCTTCATTAGATATATTTCTTAATAAAAGCACAACATGAACCAAAATATTTTCAAATCATTGGCTTGTTTCACTAATCTCATACCCATCCTATTGGATTGCTTTTTAATTCATTATTAAAAATAAATAATCTGACAATTTGATCTTGCAATCAAATGACTGAAATTAAATATTAACTTTACAAATAGATTTTTATAGCATTTAATTTTGCAATACCACTTAATTGAGATAACTTACAATATATTTAATAATTACGTTATTCTTAATATTTATGATAAACTAGATACTGAATAATAACCATTCTACAAATCTTTGTTGTTAGGACAAAACTTATTCTTCTTTCTTCCTGAAGCTAATGTCTCTGACTACATAGAATCCATGTTCTCAATCAGTCATTTCACTCACTCAATATCAGTAACAAAGACATATTTCCTTAGGTTCAGAGCCATTCTTATCCATTTCTTAATACTTATCTTTCTGCCCCTACTGTTCTCCAAACTTTCCATTTGTTTCAAGTACCTCTCAAACTACATCAAGGATATGTCTCACCTCATTTCCCTTTGAAATCCAATGCACATTTCTCCTTTTGATCTTACAGTCCTCCTTCATTTACTGTCTACATTAATCACTATCTCCAGTCATTCAATTCCCTCATTGATACTAACTTGCCAAACAATTTTGACTTTAATTATCTGAACTAACCTTTACCCAACTGCCCTATTACACTCTAGTACTTGGAGCCAGCATACTGTTTGGAGCTTTGCCCATTTCTTAGCCAAAGCTCTCTGGGTCATTTAGAACAGCTTAGCAGTTGACTGATATCAAGCCTTATGATTCTCCTAGTCCTCTGCATAATCAAACCCAAAAATCTCCAGTTGTTCCCATGCAGCTGCACTGTTGTGTACAGGAAAATAGTCCACTGTCTTAAAGCAAGTCTCATTCAATATCACCAGCTGAAAAATGTTCATTCAACATTGTATGACCAATAAGCTGTTTTGCCTTCCAAATAGTATGAAGGCTTTCTGAACCCTTTCCAAGAGGATATCTGCTTACTTTTCCTACTTACCATTCCTCAGTTGAGTTATATATTATATCACTTCTGGATACAAAGTAATCAAATTTATTCTGCAGTGCTCTTAATTCCATTTAATTCACCACCAAATGCACATGGCTCCCATATGTAAAACCTTCTCCAGTCACTCCATACAACACTAAGCCATTTCACATCCTAACCAAATTTTTCAATCTCCTCCTTCTTTAGAAAAATATACATTACAACGCCTCACCTCCAGAAAAGCTCAGTCACCTTCTATCCTCTTCCACTTTTGACATCTCTGATGTGGCAGGCACTCAAACAATTACTGTCTGTTTCCCTTGAGTCTCTTTCCGTTCTCTAGTAATCAGCATTGTAGTTTCCATAAAGTCAAATCATCTGCAATTCAGAAGTTCTCCTTTTGTATGCCATATACCAGCCTTTAATGTTTGATGGGTGTAATGTAAATATTTCTTTTGTGTCTCATTGGAACTCTCACCTAACTACTTAGGGATTTTATGTTTCTGATCTCTTAAATCTGAAATTTCCAGTTAGACTTCATCTCTATAGCTGTAGGCATTGATAAAGCTCTCTTTACCTTATATTCCATAAACTCTAGTGTGTTTCATTGTTTGGTCATGTCTCTACCAATCTTCCTTCTGTGCGTTAATTATTTTCTCAATACTGCAACCAATTCTAAGCATAAAATATCACCCAGCTAAACGTTCTACATCTGGCTGCCATCTGTATGCAGCTTAGACACCTTCATACTAAACTTGTGCTGATTCAGAGAATAAACATCTTAAAAATATCCTCCAATAGTAAAAACAAATTAAACTCTTTTAATAGCACCAAAACTCAAGGAAAAGGTTGAAAACATATCAAAAGGACAAACAAATTAAAATACAGCAATACATCAATGTTTATAAACAACACATCTGAAACACTCATCAAAACTATTGTAAGAACTGTAACTATTTCCTGTTTCAGGGCGTCAAAATACATGATTTGACCAGTCAGCGAGTTGCAAGTGTAACCCACATTAGTGTACTGATCAAATATCTAGGACTGTTGGGGTAATATTGTTACCATATATGGAAGTAAACACCTTAGACCATATCGTAAAAATAACCATCTGGTTGACTAGCAAAGATTTACACTTATTTTTCTCTGCCTCTTCTACAATTACTACACAATTCTATAAACTAGTTAGCTGTGTGCTAATTCTACCCAAGGTCACCCAATGCACACATCTTAGCTCTTCTTGTAACCTGTAATGTATTTCACCTCATAGACCCAACATTATGTGCTTTGTCCAATGTTTCCTACCCACAACTACAGCTTTCTTGGAACTCACTTTCTGCCCATATTTTCCCCACAGACATCAATCTACAGAAATTCAAACTGAATATCAAATGCATTGACTTTAGTTGGTGGTGGGAATACATGGGTCATATGCACCTGCCTACTGCATTCAAAGGAAATGAGGAAACAAAATATCACTTATTTTTTCTTTAGTTTGTCAAGTTGAAAATAATTTTTCACATTGATTTACTGACATTCATGTTATTTCTTCATCATATTTTCAAGTTCTCAACAGTATAATCATAGTTAAATATTGTAGTTTATGACTGGACTAAATTTACAAAATGAATATGTTGGAATTTATGAATCATTTTAGCTGTTACAGCATACAAATTTTGTTTTGTGATGAAATGCTTTTTGGTATTTGCTGTGTGTTTTTAATAATTGAAATTGTGAAATTATACAGTGTTCTATAAAGAATTATATTATTACAAATGTATAAAAAGATAAGTATAGCAATAATATACATGGCTGTGTGTGGTTAATTAAATTCACTTTACAACCATGTGGGTACAGGTTTGATCCAATGGTGCAGGACTTTGACCAAATGAAGACCCTTATGATATTTATTCTGCACCACTTTGCAGGCATTTCTTCATCATTCACACCATCAGAAAGTCAGTGAACTGGTGTTTGGCCCATTGGATATAGATAACTAAGGATGCTGTCATTCACCAAAAGTGAATAATAACCTTTTGTTACCATATTTCTGTTGAAATACATGGTCTTTGTTTCAATTAATTTTAAAAGTAATGAAGACTTTATTAAAATAACTTTGTCATTATTAAGCATACGTTTGGAGCATTAATTAACATACAATTTTGATAGAAGTTTTAATCTAGATCACTTTAAAACAGGAAGGTTGGTGTCAAAAGGGCTGAATCATTTTAGTGAACATATTTATCATTTGTATGTTGATTTTTTTAAATAGTATTCTATAGACACAGAAGTGGCAGTGGAGTTAAGAAGCGTGTTTCCCAACCATGAGGTTTTGGGTTCAGTCTCACTGTGTGGCACCTTGGACAAGTGTCTTCTACTATATCCCCAGGCTGACTAAAGCCTTGTGGGTGTATTTAATAGACAGAAATTGAATGAAACCTGTCCTGTGTATGTGTACCCTCATCTTGACATCATGTGATGGTTGTAAATGAGTGATATTATTTATTTCCAGTCTTAAGGCGGCGATCAGGCAGTCGTTACCGCACCGGGAAAAATGCTTAGCGGCATTTCTTCCGACTTTAACGTTCTGAGTTCAAATGCCGCCGGGGTCGATAAAGTGAGTACCAGTTACGAACCGTGGTCGATGAAATCGACTACAGCTCTCCCCCAAAATTTCAGGTCTTCGTGCCCAGTATAGAAAGGATATATATTAAAATGACTAAGGGCTGCAAAAGTAGGTATACAGTAAGTATTATAATAGGGGTGCTAGGATTCACAGTAATAATGATTTTAATGAATTTTATGAATCCTAGCAGCCTTATTATAACACTAGTATAATCCTTACTGTATACCTACTTTTGCAGCCCTCTGTACATATCTATATACTACTAAAATTGTCCTCTTGCTTGTATGTTATGTAATACAGCCAAAAGGGCGCATAATGGGTAAATAAAGTAAGTTGCCTCTAAAATGGGAAAACAAATTTCGCGTAAATTTGACCCCGCGTTATCGAGATTCGTGTATTTTCTAAGCACCTTCGTAAATACTAAACAAAAAACCGGTGTATAATTATAAAATACCCCGCTAGTAACATGATCCTGCAAACCTTCGTTTATGTATATGTAAAAGTACTTAAGGTAGATATTATATATATATATATATATAAAGCCTTATATATATATACATATATGTGTGTGTAAGTGAACATGACCCAACGGGTCACGGGTGGTCTAGTATATATATATAAATATATATATTTATAAATTTTGTATCTAACTGCGTTCTTCGTGGTGGATGGCGTTGTCGTTTATGGGAAGATAATCGTTCCACGTCATCGAGAGAAAAGCTGTTATTGTTATATATATATATATATATGGATTGAAAATGATAGAAACAATTATTTAACTATTTTGTTTTACTATTGACAATATGATAAATTCAAAGCTGTTCTACTCAGTACATATGAATTAGGTATGCCTTGCAATTCATGATATAGATTTTTTTTTTGTGTTTAAATAAGTTAAAAATGCATGATCTGTCTAATCTTCAATTGTTGGGGTGTGCATAACTGGAGCATCAGTCACTAAAATTACTGATTTAATGTTTTGAGAGATACAGTCTCGAAAATCATGTTGACATTCCAAAACCAAGGTAAGATCAGTCCTGGCAAGCGTAATTCTAGACGGAACGTAAACCTCATAGAAACGGAATGCAGAGTAATGAAACGTACTGAGTCCAAAAGAAAATCGAACTACGGCAGCAAGAGTGACAGCAGAATCAAACCAGCACCGTTGTTACCTAAAACCGTTCGTCGAGAGCTCCATAAAGCTGGATACAATGAGAGGGCTGCAATTACTAAACCCCCCCCCCCACCAATCAACATTGATAAGCGGGAAAAATGGTGTCTAGACTATCAGGTGTCAATGGCTCGATGAAACAAGGTCTCCCACTTCGGGGCTAGTTTATATCTGGAAGCCTTCGTCCTTGGCGCTACCATGGAGCATGGAGGTGGCTCTGTAATGATTTAAGCAGCCAAATAAGGAATTCTCTTGACACTTTAGTTGTTCTACAAGCTATATCACAGAACAACAGGGGGTGCTCAGCCGCGCCCCTCGGGATTGTCGTTTATGGGAAGATAATTGTTTCACGTCATCGAGAGAAAAGCTGCGATGGGGTTGCCGCGGAGCATGGCCAGCGACACTTGCTGCAATAGCCACTCCACCTCGCGGGGCTCATTTCTCCGACGGGCCACCGCTATCTCTAATTTGCTTTGATTGGAAATAGTATTTATATTGTTAACTGTGGCGTTCTGAAATCTACAAATCTTTATTCTATTTCCTGGTAGAACTTGTTTCACTGAGCTGTTTTTTTTTTTTTAAGTTTGTAAAAATATTTTTGCTGTATTTATTGATGCATGAGCGTCTTGTGATGATATCCGAAAAGAGCTTGGGAATTGTTGCTATGTGGATGTGGTTGCTAGGTATGTACGACAGCTATAGAAGCGTGTGTAAGGGTGCGAAGTGATGGGGTGATGATGCTCTTCCTTAATTTCGGGTGTTAATGGTATTTTCTGAAAACTAAGATTACCTATGATTGATACTGTGCGAAAGAAAGTTCACAGGAATCCTCGTCGAAGCTTGCGGAAAATGGCAAGAGCTTAATATTTCAAAATCTTCAATGAAGAGGATCTCAGGCTAAAGGCATACAAAAAGCAGCAGCTTCGAATTAGAAATGGCTCGACAGTGGGTGGAGATGAACAGCGCCACTAACAAAACTTCATTTGGAGTGACGAGAAGACCTTCACTGTGGAGGCTGTTACAAACAAACAGAACAACAGGCTATGTGCTGCTAATGCTCAGGACTTACCTGAAAGAAGCCGAACCCATTTACGTCGTCAGAAACCAGATGGGATTATGATGTTGACTGCCGTAGCATTTGATGGATCCAGTTTTCTTTTGATCGTCATTTACGAGGGGGTTAATGTGAACAACACAATTCATGTCAAAATGTTGGAAGAATACGTGTTGCCTTGGTTAAATGAAACATTTGGAAACAGGTACGTCTTCACTCAGGACGTACCTCGAATTTTGCGCAAAAATGGTGCAGATAGCAGTTTTGGGGACAAGAACCTTTAGCCTTCCCCAAGCCCAGGCATCAACTCAATTAACTTTGGTCTGGTCTATCTTTAGAGCGTAATGTCTCAGCTATCTCATACTCAAGAGTGGTGAATCTGAAAAAAGCCCTTCTTACTGTGTGGAGTAAATTTGACGAAGAAGTGGTGCGGCACTATTACAGTTCAGTAATCACTGGTTTGCAGGACATAATCAATGCAAGAGGTGGTCATTTTGAAATCTGATTAGTGTATTAAATAGGTAAAATATAGTTTTTATAATTCAGGAAGTGTGATTGCTCTCATGAGTAATTACAAAAATGACGGGTAATTGTTTTTGAGACACCTTGAGTGTGTGTGCATGCACACATCATCATCATCATCATCATCATCCTTTAACGTCCGTTTTTCCATGCAGGCATGGGTTGGACGGTTCGACCGG
>JAOPUL010000001.1:142653165-142665219 GCA_027564515.1 Octopus rubescens | reverse complement strand
AGGCTTTGGTCGGCCCGAGGCTATAGTAGAAGACACTTGCCCAAGATGCCATGCAGTGGGATTGAACCCAGAACCATATGACTGGGAAGGAAGCTTCTTACCACACAGCCATGCCTGTGCCTACACATATATAGAGATGTATGAATGCATGGATGTGGGTGTTATTCGTTGTATAGGTGTGTGTGTGTGTATGTATGTATGTGTGCATTAGTGCCTGCTACTACGCGTGCATGCATTTAGTGTGTGAGTATGGGTGTGTGTACATAAGTATGTACATTCTTGCATTTATGTGTGAACATATGAGTGCATGTGTGTGTGTCTGGAAGAGCATCTGCAAGGGGTGGGGATGCCAAGAAGAAACAAATGTAAGTTCTCAAAACATTGATTGAGGAATGAAAGATATTGTTGCCATGGTATTGACAATAAAACTGGACAACATTCACTGAATGTTACAGTGTGGTAACATTAACTGGAAGATATTATTGATGAAGGGCCCCATATCAAGTCTGTTTCAGCTGATACATAGCACATAGCTAGATATTTTGGATGCTTGGTTGCAAGTAAGCTGTAATCTTGCAACAGAGATGTTCTAGCTCTGACTTATCCCATCCTTTTGTATACCCAGAATTACATTGTTTGATGTAGTGTGAAGATATGTAGCTTAGTTTTTAGGGTATTCAGCTCACAGTTGTGAGTTCGATTCCTGGCGGCGCACTGTGTCCTTGAGCAAGACACTTTATTCCACATTGCTCCAGTTCACTCAGCTGGCAAAAATGAGTTGTACCTGTAATTCAAAAGGCCAGCCTTGTGATATTGTGTCATGCTGAATCTCCCTAAGAACTACATTTTTGGTATGCTTGTCTGTGGAGTACTCAGCCACTTGCATGTTAATTTCACGAGCAGGCTATTCTATTGATTGGATCAACTGGAACCCATGTCATAGTAACTAACGGAGTGCCATTTTGATGTGGTCTTGTTTTCTATGGCTGCAGATTATGAGTTGAGGAAGTTTTGGCTTCTATTTCTAACAGGTAAAGTTACTGTATAGAAGTTCTCTCATGAGCTTCAAAGTTGCCTAGTTGAATGCTATGGTTAAAACTGAATATTTTGTTTCCAATTAGTCTGTTATCATTCTAATTAACCTAAATGTGTGTTTGGAAAGTCATCTGTGTTGTTGCTTTGTTTGTTATTATTATAACAGCTCTATCTTTGCCCAGTTGCCCTACTTCAGGGTGTGAGTGGTTTCTTGTTTATTTAGAGGAATACTTCAAAATTTATTGTTCCAGAACCTGCCTTTTTTCTTTGTTTGCTTAATCAAATTAACCCTTTAGCATTTAAACCGGCCATATCCGGCCCAAATATTCCACCTGTTTTATGTTCAAATTGACCTGATCCAACCTCTCACACCTACCCTACGATGTTAATCAAAAGATAAACAATTTCAACATTGAAATCTCAAAGCTACAAGATGATACATGATTCATTTTTTAAAAATGTGAATAAATAAACATCACATTTGAGAAGATAATCTGAATACTAAAGGATTAAGCCTCTTTCAGTGTAAAGCTGGTAATCCATGAAAAATTGAGAAAGGTATATAAATAACACTCCTCACATATATGGTGGTGTTGTCTGAAATTCCCTCCCTTCTAATCCTCAGCCATGAGGATGGGTACAATCATCATCTTCATATATAAGAAACAAAACAAGAAGGCAAAAACATATAGATGAACAGCTGTTTAGCCCCAGGCTAGGCTTGGCCAAGCATATAATCAAAAGCATTTCAGCCATCACCAATACAGGTTGTTTTCATATATAGAGTATAGAAGATTGCATTAGGTATTGTGTCATCTCTTAACCATTTAGCATTCAAACCGGCCATATCCGGCTTAAATAGTTAACCTGTTTTATGTTGAAACCAACCAAACCTGGCCTCTTACACCTACCCAACAATGTCATTCTAAAAATATACAGTCATATCATTGAAATCTCAAAGCTATGAGATAATGTACGATTAATTCAAAACAATGTGGATAAATAAGTATTACATTGGACAGAGTAATCTGAATGCTAAGGGTTAAGACAATGTTATGAAGGAGACTTAGCTGCTGTTTCTAATAGGTTGAGCAACTGCATTGAGGTTCCCTAATTGATGCTTTGAGCAAAGTACTTGTTAGAAATATTTATGATAGTTTCTGATTGAATCATTGGCTACAGAGGAATGTAGCACTTGGGAGCTTAATCTGAACAATGGGTGTATTTGAAGTTTGAGAAATGAAAGATTAGTGACATGTTAGGACACAAAGATGGCAAGAACATTCCATATAAATCTTACATAGATTTATTAATTCCACTGAACAAATGAGTTTAATATTTGTGTTTGGAGTGAGAGAGAAAGAGACAGTAATTGCTGTAAGCTGATGAGAGGCATAGTACATTCAGAATATGCTGAAGAGCAAAGTCCATTGTAGATAATGTAGAAGTGGCAGACAATAAATAATGGTTCAATATTGAACATTTTTAATAAGATGAAAGTTTATCAATTAAGCAGTTTATTTCCTAACCTTGATATTTTATGAAATTCTGATTAAAATCTTGTGAAATTATTTACTTAACACTCTCAATATCAACCTACTGAAGTATTCAAACCTGAATTAAAATTTTTTATTAGAATGTCATGGAAAGTTTCAGCATTTGTCTATCATTAAGTTAAGTTAATTATTTCACTAAACCTTTCATAATTCTTTATTTAAAAATTAAAACACAGAGACAGTATATTCGGGTAAGAAGAATGGTCACAGAAGAGTTAACTCTTAGTTTTGCTTATAACACCTTTCTGTTGAAAAGTTATTTGAATATTATCAACTGTATAATGGCATTAAATGTTGGCAACATCAATAAGTGGTCGCACGGAACTCAAGATATCTATCACTATACAATTCTTTGAGCTTGGTTAATAATTGAAGAACATAATTCTGGTTATAACATCTAATATGGCATAATTTTATCTTTCCATATAAAGCAACTGTAAATGGGTGAAAACTAATTTTCTATTGATAACACATGCAAATGGAACGTTTTCATATTTAATTATATATTCTGTGCATAATTTAGAAAATAAAGCAATTTTAACATAAAATTGTTTCTTTTGAATTCTAATTTTCAAATAACACTAAACCAGTTATCTAATAAAAGCATCGATAATGTTGAGTTCTTAATTTTATTTTTATTCCTATTGTCAAATGACTTTTATAACGTCCTTTTCCCATTTTATTTTAAACCTGGCTAATAAACAATGACCATAATTGTATTGAATATGCTATGCCATAATATTACTGAATTTGTTATTTTTATTAGTTTCATTTGCATATGTATAATAATAAAGATCATCATTTTGGTCATTATGTATCATTGTTGTTGCCCTCATTATATCACTCACATTGATTCTGTCATCGTTATTATTACTATTTCTCTATCATCATTAGATTATTAACTACACTGCCTTCCCCACGTTTATAACTTTCAATACGAAATTATCATGGGACTAGACGTTTTTTTTTCTCCGTGCTGGCTGTAAAGAACAGTGCAAACTGAAATGTGATATCACTCTATATTTGTATGTGATATTTTAGCATACAAACTTTCATATATATTAATGGAATGTATGAACTTCAATCTTTATATTAGCCATGCAATGCAAGTAACTTGAATTCCATTTATACTACTCCATATGGAAAAATCTATAGAAAATGCATCATCATTGCAGTCATTTTTAATGTCTTTATTTTTTTCATACTGACAAGAGTTGAAGAGGTTTGCTGTACATTGTATCACCATTCATCTTTCTTTGTTCATCATTATTCCATCTGGAAGCCCAACATCCTGAAGTCTGATCATGCATTTTCTCCTTTCTTCCAAAGGTATCTTCCCATGTCAGTGCATTCTTCGTTTACTGCTTGTAATTTTGTCATTCATCTGTATCACATGTTCATAATCAGCATAGCCAACTCTCCTGCATACATTGATTAATGTCTTTGCTGCTCACTTTGATCAATTAATATTTATCATTGAAGGCTGATGAAAGCTTCGTGAGTAATTAATTTGGAGGACAGGAACTGAGAAGAAGCCTTTCATGTGTGTGTCTCTTTATCTTGACACCATATGTTGGTTGTAAACAAATATTATTGTCATACAAATGGTGTTGCTTCTTTGCAATCTTTTATGAAAACAAATACCTGCTTGGGGGGGAAAAAAATATCACTTTGCTTGTAAAATGAGTTTTGGTGGTAGAAAGAGCGTCTGCAAAAACCAATTTTCTTGACCCATGCAAATATGGAAAAGTAGGTATTAAAATGATGATGATGATGATGGTGGTGATGATGATTCATGCAAATTAACATTACAAATCCAGCAGATTGTATTCAACTCAAGTTTTCTCTGACTTCCAGAGAAATATTCTGCATTCAACAATATCTTGCTATGATGGAGTACCACACCTTATACAGGCTTCATATAGGTTTCTTTTTTCTCAGATAAACTTTTTGTTAGTAGTAGAGCTAACGCTGTCTTATTCTAATTACTATGCTATGGCATACTAACTCAGTAGTTGCACTAATTAGGACTACTATCTAACAGAAACTACCAAATACTTGTAAACCATTTAAAGAATTCATGATTTGATTTCATAGCTTTACCTACAAGTGATTGCAGTTGTATAACAACTCCATTTGAAGTTTTGGTTCTCTGTCAGTCTATTAGAAATCACACTGCATTTTAATTGTTTGTTTGGCATGAGCATACAGAATGAGTTTCTCTTGTAGAAAATAACAAGTGAATACCGATATAAACAAACACAAGGCAATCTTCTTTCAGTTTCCATCAACCAAATCCACTCACAAGGCTTTAGTTGGCCCAGGGCTATAGTGGGAGACAGTTGCTCAAGATGCCACACAATATATTGAATCCAAAACCACATAATTGGAAAGCAAAATTCCTACTCACACAACTATGCCTGTACCTGGCTTTGATTGGTCTAAGGCTAAAGTGGAAGACACTTGCCCAAAGTGCCTTGTAGTAAAACTGAACCTGAACCCACATGATTGGGGTGGGGGTGAACCACTCACATAGCCAGGCCTGCATATTTTGCTTATAATTCTTTTCCTTTTTTTAGCTTTTTAAAATACTAGCATTTTATATGCACTCTAAAAAGCCAAGACTTTCTATGATTACTCAGATTTTCTGCATGATAAAAGTAGCACTTGAAGAAATAATCAAAAAAGGTTAACTGCAGAACTATGTTGACAGTTACAATATATGTTGACAGTTAGTATGTTGATAGTTACAATATAATTCTATTCAAGCATAATTAAACATATATCAAACTTATTGTAGAATATAAGCTTGTCAAATATTTGCAAGTTATTGTACTGATGTTGAAATATTTGAGATTAGATTTATAGAAAGTCTCAGATTTAACTTTTATAAACCTACCTGATATTATGTTGGTCAATGTGGCATCCACAATCAGGGCACAAAGATGCAACCATCATTACTATCTTTAAGGGAGCAAATCAGATTGTCACAATACAGAAGAATTTCTGATTTGTCAACAGCTGGAAAAATTCTGGTAAGACTACTTCTTGACTAACTCATACCACTCTGAGACTCTCAGCATCTGGTTCTTTTTATCATTGATTCTGGAGTGATGAGCTGACAGAACCATTAGCATGCCAAGCAAAATGCTTAGTGGCATTTTGTTTATATTCTGAGTTCAAATTCCACTGAGATCGACTTTGCCTTTTATCCTTTCAGGGTCGGTATAATAAGTTAAGAACTGGCGTCAATGTAATCGACTATCCTCCTCCCACAAAATCTCAGGCCTTATCTATACTAGAAAGGATTATTATTGAGTTTGGGGGAAGGGGCAGAGTCCAATCCCTTTGCAGACCTTCTGAATCTGGTGAGATCAATGCCAATAATGTTCTGTTTAAGCTGTTGCAAGTCAGCACCAGCAGGAAAGACATGAGCAAGTGAGTGGGGTGGAGATTCCAGAGGGACAATTTTTTGAGGAAGGAGGATTATAATGTTTAGTGCAGGGGAAGAGGTGCAGAGACAAGTAGATCAGGAGTGCTTGAGGAGTGGAAGTATGTGACCTGCTAATTCCGTGGGAGGAGCAGAGGCCATTACGGTAGCCATAGAAAAGACAGATAGAGGAGACTACACTTGAGAGTATATTTGTTAATAACTGAATGCCAATCAGTTGAGTGACCTTTATTTGGATGCAGCCAAGGATGTCATTGAAGGTAAAACCACAGCACTGTCCCAGATGTAGGGCCAGCATTCCATTGTGGACCTCAATTGAGATTTGTAGAGTGGCAGCAGCTGTTGGGAGCTGAAATATTTTTTGGTCTGAAAGTGAAGAGATAGTCTCTGGGATGTGTTTTTGCCACTGATAGTAAGGCCTAACATTTGGATGAAACTAAATCATAACTAAACAAAACAAAAAAAACTTTCTGGTAATGAGAATAGATACCAGTGGATTTATGGAACATTTTAAAAGCTTTCTCTGACTAAGCTGTTTATCATTGACTTTTGTGTGATATTGTCTCAGTTATTGTACAGTTATGATTAATCAAACCTTTGAAATATTTTTTTACAATGGTTGTTGATAACTTCTTTTCTTTATAAGTTTTGTACTTTCTTTATGTAGGTGTATTATGGCCAAATGGTTAAGAAAGTTGCTTTGCAACCAAAAAGTCCAAGTTTGATCACACTGCATGACATCTTAGGCAATTGTCATTTTCTTTCACCTCAGATTGACTAATATATTTTATGAGTGAAACTGAGTAGATGGAAACTGTATAGAAGCCTTTCAACTGCACCTGTAATTCAAAAGATATCACCTTATCACCTGACCATTACATTAAGAGTACCTGGTGTCTGTGGAATGCTTAACCACTTACATGTTAATTCAAGAGCAGATAATTCATTTGATTGAGCAACTGAATCCTAACTGTCAAATATTGGAAATCCTCCACCATCACTCTCTTTAGATCTGAGGAGTGTTGGACCTGTTTTCATTAATATTGCTTCGGACATGCTGAAGAAGCATCTTATGTTATCTTATGTCACACATGTCAACCAGTTTGTGAATGTCAAGATCATTAGCTTGTCACCAATTGCTCTTCGGTGCACAAGTCTGTTTCTGATCTGCAGTCTTCACAAGTTTTATGTTTGTGTTCATTATTATTGTCATCTAGTAATCAATGTTAGATCATATTAGACAGTGGCACATTCAGTAATTGTCATCTTTTATCATTGCTTAATTTTTATTACATTAATATTTCTTTTCTTTTTTTTTAGAAGGGAGCGCTGTGCACATGACAATTTTCAAGACCCCCTGAGATTAGTGAAAGGAAGGTAGAAAGTAATTCTCAATCCATACACTTGGCCTGAATGTTTGCAGCAGTGTATATCCCCTAGAGGCACCTAAGGGCCAAGAGATGTTAAACTGAGCAATGAATTACATCTACCGCTAAAGAATAGAACAGTAACTCTATTAGATTTCTTCACAGTTTCTAACAAATTTCACTCAAACGTCTTTAGTTAACAACACAGTGCCATACAATGGAATCAAAATTAAAACCATGTAGTTGCTAGCAATGTCTAAACCACAACAGACATCCCTGCACTCAGTGTTTGAGTACACCAATCACCATTTGCTTTTATATATTTTTAAAATTTCTTGAACATATGTATACAATACCAAATCAGATATCATTATAAATTGGAAGTCTATTATTATGAATAATATTTCTAAAGTAACTTCTTTAAAAAATTACATAAAAGTATCTTTATGGCTTGCAATCTATCTATCTATTCCTCTGGTCATACATCTATCCATCAGTATACTCCACTATCTTATGTTTCATGCATATTTGAAAGTACTTAATATATTCTATCATCTTCAGTCTTTCTCTCACCTCAGGGATTATCATTTTGAATTTTATAAATATTTATCTATTCAGTCACCAAAAGTTTTCAGTCATTAGCTCAGATGCTATGTTTCTACTCTCTGTCTCTCATACCTCTCCTACAATTTTCTTTTCTCCTTAGATCTGGATTGAAAAGGTATTTACCAGTCTATTTGTCCCACCTATTAATCCTTACTTGTCACCATTACTGTATCTCACCTCTCAGATCCACACTAAAAACATCTTCCAATCCTATCTCCCCAGAATTACAACCAGTTGTGACTGTCTCCTTACCATAGTTTTTCTTAAAGACACCAACATCACTTATCATATCAGCATTAATCGCCTCCTCTAAGTACCTTATACAACAAAACAAACTCAATTTTTTTCAGTTATATTCTTTTTAGCAATCGGTTTTATACATCTTCATAATTAATTTCCTATTTTTAAAAATTGCTACAGTTGTTTTATTTTTATATTCTCAGGCTATCTTGATTATGAAACAATAGATCTTTCTTTCTCCTTGCACTTTAATATGTTACAATTAATTAATTTAGACATACATTTAATTTGTATAAGATTGCAGAAGTGTTCTGTTTCAGATTTGAAAGAAGCATTTAATAATTAGTTGTTTTGTAAGAGATGATATTTTAAAATGTACTCCAGAGGCATTACAGATTGAAAAATGATCTACATCTCTGAAATCATACAGTCTCTATGCTTTAGAAATTATAAACAAAAAATATAAATAGATTTGCGTCGCTAAGCAATACTGATAAAGAACAGTGGCTATGAAGTTAAGATGCATATTTTGCAACTAAATCCTTATGAGTTCAAATCTTAATAATGATCTCTGACACTAGCATAAGGCATACAAATTATGGGGAATGATATAGGTAATTTAATCAACCATGATTATTTTATTAATCCTTAAAGGATAAAAGGCAAAGTCAACTTTGACCGGATTTGAACTTGTAATGTAAAAGGATATAATTACAAGGTATTTGGCTGTTGATCTATTTCTGCTTATCCACTGCCCTTAATAATAAAAAATTGTTATTTAGGCACAAGGCCAACAATTTTGAGGGATAACCATTTGTTGATTATATTGAAAGTATAACTTGACTGATGCTTTATTTTATTGACAAACACCAAAAGGATCAAAGGCAAAGTTGGCTTTGGTAGGACTTGAGCTCAGATTATAAAGCGTGGAACAAATACTACTAAATGGTTTCTGGTATTTCTTTGGGCATTTTACAGTCTGAGTTCAAATCTTGCGAAGGTCAACTTTGACTTTCATTCTTCCATGGTTGATAAAATATCAGTTAAGTACTGGGGTCAATTTAATCAACTAACCCCTTTCCCAAAATTTCTTACTTTGAGCTCATGTTAGAAATGCCCACAACAATGCCTCTGGAATACATAATCCTTTCTATTGCAGGCACAAGGTCCGAAATTTTGGGGGTGGGGTCTAATTGATTACATTGTCCCCAATGCTCAACTGATATTTTACTTCATTGACCCTGAAAGGATGAAAGCAAAGTTGACTGCAGAGGCAATAATAATAGAAATAATTACAGTAATTTCTATCAGTTCATAAGACTATTTCTTAGTAGTTGATCCTGGAATATTTTCTTTAATAGGAATCCATTCTATTACAGTCAGCATTCCAAGGAGGCTTACTTCCTTTCTTTATTGAAATGGCAACATGGAGAATGTGTTTTTAATTGCTCATAATCAGTTTGAAGAAACACAAAGTCGTGTACCCATCAGAATAACTGCCTTATCAATAGCCTTTTAGGTCTAAACTTAGTGTGTGCATTCATGTTATTCTGAATCCAATAACATCAACTGCCATGTGTCAATGGGGTCCACATGGTCCGTCTCAGTTGCTGTTAACACCTCAATTTCATATATTAATAAAATCTCACCAATTCAATATTTTTGTCATTCATATAGCTGCCATGTTTGCTGGAGCCTAAACTGTGATACAAATAACTAAATACTGGGAGGGAAGCGAGAGTGTGGAGCATGGTTTCTGAGTAGATTTAGTTAACAAATACCAGGTGCATGTTTTATCTTCATGTTGTAAGACTTCTGAAGCAGAACTGACTAAACAACAGCTGTTTCTAAGTTTTCTGTGTGTTAATACAAAGTTTGTTAATGTTATGAATGGGAAACTCTTAACATAGTTTATAATTTAAACATTCCATATTGAGCAAAGACAGATTCTCTTTATACAAGACCCTTTCATTAATTTCAATGCTTCTTTTGAATGTGTTAATGGAAAATTTTCATAATTACATTGTTATCAACTTGATGCTATAAACACTAACATTACATCTATAAGAATAAGGTTGGTACTATTATACTTCAAGTAGTGAGACATTAATTAATCTAAATTACACCTGTTATAGCGAGAAAGAATCATTCAGCTAACCTACCTGAAACTATTCCCATTTCTATGAAACAAAACCGGTTTTGAAACATTTATATATAAATCTAAACATTTCAATATAATTTTATTTTGTGTTTCTTTTGTGATATACTTGGCACTGCTAATTATTTTACTAAATCCCACTAAATTCTTGCTTAATTCCAAAATTAAATTCAAAGTATTGATAATGAATTTCTTTAGAAACATAGCCATGAAAGAAACATAGCAATGACCTATTCTTGCCAAGAAAAGCAGGTAAGACAATCCCAAAATTAAAATTAATAAAATAATATGGCGGTGAGTGGGTCTAATTTAGGTTGTAAGGTGACAACTCTGTGTAGGTTTTGGTCTTGGACGTCTTCAGTGAAATATAGAGTTTACCAATTCTACTGACAATGATGACTTGGATGGAAAGCAGATTCTATTTTATTTACTTTTTTATGGACAAATACTAAGTAGTGTGATAACTGAGTGGGCTGAATATACCTCAGTTATATCACTGGTGGAGAAATATTTCAGCACAGTTTGGATTAATTGTCAAGAAATAAGTGAAGTATAGCTGTATGGTTGCTTTGCAACTACAAGATCCTGGTTTTGATCAATTGGCATCTTTAGAAAATGTCAATTTTTAGAGCCTCCAGTTGAGCCATACTCTTTTGAGTGAAATGGGGCAGATAGAAGCTCTATTGAAACCTGTCAATTGGATTGTATCTGTAATTCAAGAGGCACAACCTTGTCGTACACACTGTGTAACACTGATTCTGGGAAACATGTTTATAGAATGTTCAGCCACTTACAGGAGCAGATTATTCAGTTGATTAAACAACTCAATTCCCCATCATTAGATAACAGAAATCCACCAGAGAAATATCCAGGAAGACAGTCTTCTTCATGAAAACCAAATGATATGGTCAGTGCTAGCATAATGCAGTGAACCAGGATATATATATTTTTAAATTACATTCTTGGTGAAGAGAAAGAATCATTAACTTGATGATTAATTCTGGTCAAGGAATATAAGGGGATAAATGAATTAAGGATATCTATATACTACTAAAATTCTGATATTGCATGCTTGCTTATCTGTTATGTAATACAGCTAAAAGGGTGCTTAATGGGTAAAAACTTTGAAAGTAAGTTGCCTCTAAAATGGGAAAACAAATAGAATAAAACAAATTTCACGTAAATCAGACCCCGCATTAGCAAGATTCGTGTATTTTGTAGGTACCTTCGTAAATAGCAAATAAAAAACCCGGTGCATAATTTTAAAATTCCCCGATAGTAACATGACTGTGCAACTTTTATTTATTTTAACTCTCCCCCTTTCTTAACGTTATTTTTTTCTCTCTCACATTCCTACTGCTATTTTTATGTGTATGTGTGCCTCCGAGATTCACGGGTTTTGTGGGTGCCTTCGTAAACAGTCGCAAAATGGTGCATAATTGTAAAACACCACGATAGTAACATGACCGTGTGTGTGTGTACGTATCACAGTACTTGACTTACATACATTTATGTATATGTTCGTGTGTGTATAACAGTACTTAAGTTAGAGACAAGTTTGGCGTAAATCGACATAAACTATCTTCATCATTCGAGAAATATTTTTAATAATTATTAAAAAAAGATTTTTCAGTGATTTCT
>JAOPUL010000001.1:142638635-142653065 GCA_027564515.1 Octopus rubescens | reverse complement strand
AGATGCCACGCAGTGGGATTGAACCCAGAACCATGTGGTTGGGAAGCAAGCTTCTTACCACACAGCCACGCCGCGCTTATCATACATATTAGAAATGTTTAGGCCCTAGTGTGTGTGTCATCCTCATTTTTAACGTCCACTTTCCATGCTTGTATGGAATGTCCTCTTTCTCTTGTATAAGTTCCACCAATATTCTTTTGACCCATTGGTCCCAATATGGTCAACTTCGTTTGTAGGTATTTTCTTTTTTGTTATCTTATTCCAGACTGTTCAGGTGTGAAATCAAAGAGCCTTTAGAGTTAATTTAGCAAAGACCAAATTAATAGTAAACAGGAAAGAAGATAAATTACTGATCCCTTCAGGGAAATGATCCTGCTTGATATAGAAAAGGTGTAGGTAGAAATTCCATACAGTGTACCCAGTGCAAGCTACAGACACATAAGAGAATGGAATCACAGGAAGGTTAACTGAGAAAGTAGTCTTTGTGTGTTGTGACAGATGTGCAGGAATAATGAACACTAAGACACACAGGAAATAAATTTCCTTCAATGCCCAGGGGCATCTTTAGAGGTAATAGATAGTTTCCATTACCTAGGTGACCAAATTAGCAGTGGAGGAGGTTGCTCTGAAAGCATAGTTGCTTGAATTAGAACTGGCAGGGTGAAGTTCAAAGAGCTATTTCCTTTGTTGGTAACAAATGGCCTCTCCCTTGGAGTGAAAGGCAGACTGAACAATGCTTGTGTACAAACAACTATGCTACATGACAGTGAAATGTGGGTTGTGAATGCTGCAGACGTGGGAAGGTTTGAAAGAAATGAAGCCAGTATGGCATCAAATGTGTGCAGGAGAGAAAACTGTGCTGGTATGGTCATGTGATGTGTATGGATGAAGACAGCTGCATAAAGAAGTGCTGATGTCTAAATCTGGAGGAAACCTTGGGAAGTGGAAGACATAGGATGAAGTGGTGAAAAATGATCTTCAGATGTTGAGGTTCACAATGGAGGTGACAAAAGATTGGGATGATTGGCAATTTGCTGTGCTTCAGAAGACCCATCCAGCTAAGTAAAATCAAGGTCATAAAACCCATCTTCTGAACACCTCCCCCATCTCTACACCCAAATTTATCACTCACTGTATTCTCCTCCCCTCTATCCCCCACTCACCTTTCACACCAACCTGCATGCAATGTGTTAAACAAGATATCCTTCTAACACCCACACCTCTATTTGTGTCCACTAGCTCCCTTCCACCTTCCCTCTCCTTTTGCAATTTTGTGAACTTACCCATCCACTCACCCTATCCAATTCTTGGTTCCACTTCACTTATGTATACCTCCCTGTAACTTGAGTGTACCCCATGTCACATCTTCATCTTCTTTCCCTACCTCTCTCTCCTCTCGAGGTAGCCATGTATTTCCTTTACTGCATGACACCTACTTCTGTCCTTCTATTCATACTCTTAACCTCTCATTACCTAGCACAAAGCCACTGCCCTCAATTGAGTTATTTGGTAACCTCACTGCTGCTAGTGTCAAATAAAAAGCACCAGTACACTCTGTAAAGCAGTTGATGTTAGGAAGGGCATCCATCTGTAGAAACCATACCAGTTCCTGTCAAACCATTTAACCCATGCCAGCATGGAAAATGGACATTAAATGATGATGAGGATATATGTATAATGGGGTGGGAAGCCTGGCACTTGATTTCAAGGACTATGTGAGCAACCTGTAATGTGAAATAACATTCAAAACTTTTAACTGCTAGTCACTATCCCTTTCAGCTAGGGATGAGTATAGCGTAGTGGTTAGTAACCTTAAGTCAACACACACACACACTCTCTCTCTCTCTCTTTCTCTCTCTCTCTCTCTTTCTCTCTCTCTCTCTCTTTCTCTCTCTCTCTCTCTTTCTTTCTCTCTCTCTCTCTCAGGTCAGTGAAGTAGATATGTTAACACAGGATACTCTCCTGACTTCATTATATAGTTGTTTGAACTGCTGGTAACAGAAGCCAAATCTTCCTACCTTCTTTTAAAAAGGTCACATTGGGTAATGTGATGTGGGGTATGCCTATACCTGAAAAGCGGATGTTGTCATTTGTGGTAAGTCTTATTGACTAAAGTTAATTTGGTGTTAAACAACAAGTGGGAGCACTAGGTTGTTTCTCAATGCTTCTTCCTTATTAATTAATCATAGCTAACCTGGTTTTATTTATATATATATATATATTTCTTCTTACTAGTATCAGCTAGAGGGTTGCGGCCATGCTGGGGCACTGCCATCTACTTTGCTACACTTTCAGTAAACCTCCTCTGATGTGTAGCATTTGGTGAATGAGGGACTTTGATGATGCTGCTCTCATCTGCGTTTCTGGCCGTGAGGTAGGTTCATCGGAACTCTTGACTGGAGATCCAGTTTTGTTTTGAAGACGCCTACATCCACCCCATGTAGGTCCCTCAGGCTTTGTGGAAGGATATTGAAGAGCTATAGGCCTTTAAAGCCTAAGATATTGCAGTATCTGGCCCTGTATCCTGATGGAAGATGCAGTGGCGCCTCGTTCTGCTGTTTGTGTAACTTACAATGCCAAAGTTTGGTACAAGCTCTTCTAGGATTTTCCAGATGTATATCACTGCGTATCTTTCCCGCCTTCGTTCTAGAATGTAGAGCCTTAACTTTTTCAATCTCTCCCAGTAGCTGACATAACGCATTGAGACGATCTTCTTTTTATGTAGCTTTGCTGGATTGCTTCATGTTCGTCGTTAATTTTACACTGTGTGGTGACCAAAGTTGGGAGCAGTAATCCAGACGGCTGAGGGAAAATGTCCTCCAGAGGACCATCATGGTTTCCTGTTCTTTCGTTTTGAAAGTTCTAAGGATTTATCCGGCCAGCCGTCTGCATTTTTGGAGGAGTGGCCCTACCTTGCAACGCACAGAGGCAGTTTCTTTGGCGTACTTGAAGAAGTCTTTAGGGTTTTATTTTATATTTTTTATAACCCAGGCTTCTTTATCTGCTCTTTCTTTTTCATGGGAGCATTTCAGATGTTTCTCAATCTCAAGCAGTGGTCTTTTCAGGCGGGATTTTTCACTGCCATTGAATTCTCTGTTGAGGCAGTTTTTGCAATTTTTGTACGAGGTCTCATAAGGAACTTTTCTCTCCCTGGGAATCCTGTTTTTATGTGCAGTGGCCTTTCTCTCTGGGACAGAATTGTTGCATATAGCTTGCATTATGGGCATGAATCTTTTCAATTTCATGTCGGTGTCATGTGTAGAGAGACATTGGGGCCAATTTTATTTGGTGATCTCTTTCTCAATTGAATTCCAGTCTGCCTTGAGGTAGTTCAGACTGGATAGATTTTGGGTGCTTCTCATAGGCTGCATGTCTGCAGGTTCCTTTGGTCCATACATGGTCAGCTCTATCATGTTGTGATCCGAGACTAGCGTCGGTGTCACTTTCACATTATGGTTGAGATCCATATTGTTTGCGAAGCAGAGATCAAGTATATTGTTTGCCCTGGTTCGTTGGAGTATTACTTGCTCCATGTATAACTTGTTGGTGAGGTTGAACAGGGATTCCACCTGACTTTGCTCACATCGCACCATTCTCGAGAGGAAAAGGGCCTCAGGCCATCCTACATTGGGAAGGTTGAAGTCTCCCATGAAAAGTACATTGATGTGCTGTTCTAGTTTGGTTAAGACTTCTATTCTTGCAAGGCAGTCTTCAAAAAGGCCCGTGTGATATGGGGCATCTGGTTGGCGATAAGTAGTACATATAACTATATCGAGTTGTCTTATATGTACAATTAGTGTGTCACACACCAAGTTAGAGTGTGACAAAAAGGACCTGGGGTGTAATGTACATTGCAACTCCACCATGACTCCTGTTTTTTCTGTCGCTTTACAATACAACATACTTTGGTATGTGTATTTATGAATTGGTATGTGTATTTGTGAATTAGGGCTACCATTTGTTTCTTGTTGAGTAGAACTCAACATTCATCGGGCCTGTCACACAGAGAAACTGGTGATTGTCTCCATTTTGTGGACAGATCACGGACAATATTTTACAGGTGTTTTATGTGCATTACATATTCATATACATGTTTCAACATCAAATTTGTAAGGTTTTAGGATGTTGAAATATAAGTTTGTTTATATTATGTTATGTAATTGGGCAAGTGTCTTCTACTTTAGCCTCAGGTTGACCAAAGCCTTGTGAGTGGATTTGGTCAACGGAAACTGAAAGAAACCGGTTGTGTATGTGTGTATATATATATATATATATACACACATATACATAATTACATACATATATATACGCAAAAATACATACACATGTCTGATTATTTACATCTACTTATATATAGGAAGGAATTCTAACGTTTCTGGTTCGCAATCTCAACAGCTCCTTTATAGGATCCAGTTGCTAAAGACATCATCAGAGGAACCACGTCCGGTTTTGGCCCCTACTCCTCTACCGTTTTTGACCCCCCCCCCTTTCGGAGGTGTCTTCAACTCTGGTGTTGAGTGTGTTTCTTCTTTCTCCTTTTCGCCTGGCCTTTTCATCTTCAGTTTCTTCGATGCAGCGTTCACGGCTGCCAGCAGTTGACTGACTGTCCTGTCAAAAGCCTCTCTTTATATACGCGTTGGTAGGCTCCAGCAGTCAGCACCAGCTAACTGTCACGTGACATTGTCTATGCTTCAACTGACCAATGGACTCAGTTTGTGCCTTCTCTGAACCCGCCTTCCAACAGCGTCATGTTAACTTCATTACCAGCACCCAGAGTTGAATAGTTGTCTGGTGTTACAAGCCGTCTGGTGTTACAAGTTGTCTGGTGTTACAAGCCGGAGAGGAGGCGCGTAATGCTTAGTAATTAGTCTAAGATTTATAGAGTAGAGTTAATGAAGTCATGGGTAGGAATATTGCACTAGTTGCATAACAATCTTAGTGTCAAATTTGAATTTTTGTAGGCATTGGTGGGGCGTCATTAGCAGATTAAACATTTTAACGGTGAAGCAGAGTTATGGATAAAATATCTGTTGTGATTCTTTTAGCAAACTTTCTGCCATAAATCTGTTGAAGACAGGTTGGTTGGGACTACAAAACAAAACAAAACAAAAATGAAAAAAATACATCTTCCTTGAACAGCATTCAAGCTAACAAAGAAGCCTAGTATACAAGCCAGCAAAAGATCCTCTACATTGTCACTTGACATGCTAGAAGTAACAGCTAAATCTCACTCAAATCCCATTACCGAAAAGGAAGATTAAAAAAGAGAAAAGGGAAAGAATACATCGACAATTAGTCCCTAATATTAAAAATAAAAAGACTGGATGGTCATGTTGGAATTCCATAAGCCTGCTTGATCCAGACTCTTCTGGTGCTAAACAGCAATAGCTTGTATAAGCAGATATTAGAAAATGAATGATAGTGTTTCAATATACACCTATACAGCATGTATGCATATGTCAGTCTCCACTAATCCACATTAGAAATACATTTTCTGTTTTCATGCTGATTGGCTCAGTATGTTGTTACGGCAATGTTAGCTTATCTAAGTGCCATAGTCTTTTGTTTTGATGTATATATGAGTTGACATAAGACTGGGTGAAAAGTCCAATCTTTCCTTCGTATTTATTATAAGAAACCATCAGCAGCAGAATATATTTCATTGTGTCAAACGCGTGTACATACACCTCTCTATTTGTAAGAGCAATATCTCTTAATTTCCAATAAGATGGCTACAAGAAATAAATGAACTTTTCATTTCAGTTTGACAGTGGTGTTTATCTCTAGTTTATTACGTCTGTTTGATTCTGATTCTCATTTTTATCATGTTTATATGATTATGTGTTTCAAAATAGATTTGAAATGTCAAATCTGAAGTAGATATATTAACAATAGGGAAGCAATTTACTAGATAAAGAACTGTACTTCATTGGTTTTCAGCCTTAGTTATTATTTGACTGGAAACTATTATTATATGTGTGTGTGTGTATTTGTGTCTGTCTATGTCTGTTGAATATTGGTTAACTTTTATCATAGTTTTCAATCATCAAACTTTGTTGTTTCTTCAACAAATATAGTTTCTTCATTGAAATATTTTCAAAATTTCATTTATAAATATGCCATATGTATGAATATGGCATATAACATTAAGAGCATATCTAGTGTTGTCAAATGGGTAAGGGCTGTGACCTTGGCGGCTCTTTGGCAGAGACTTCAAAATTGGTGGGGGGAATGAAGGTGAAACAAAAGAAAAGGCATGATTCATGGACTATTCTCACACTGGGAACTTTGTCATAATCTTGGCAACAGAAAGGACTCTACAAAAGATGACCGAGGTGATGTTAAACTGGATGACATATTAGTCCATGAAAGTAGATGTGACGTACGTGAACGAAACCTCAGAATAATTGAGAAATGAAAAGTTAATTTATGCTACCAATTTAGAATCATAATAGTTGACTTGAAATAGTTGTTGTTATTGTTGTTTATCCTATAGTTTTGATGGAAGATGTTTATAACACATAGGTTTTGGATTGAATGAGTAGATGCAGTCAACAGATCTATCATGCTATATGCCATATCTTTGTCTAGTGGTGAATCTTACTCTGCAATACAATATGTAGAAATCTTTGGTGTTAATCTGCATCTCAACAGTGTTTGAGTCTAAAGAGATTGTTGTTGTTTATCCTTAACTCAGCCCTAATTGAGCATATATCAAAGACATTCAGACCATAGCTGTTGCAATTGTTTGGTGTTTTTTCAAGCATAGTGTATCTTAGAAATATTATCCAATAAGATAGTAATATATAACTTAAGAGAAATTTGGCTGCTATTTGTGGCAAGTCAAGCAACCATGTTGGCTAGAGAGGTTACAGATGATGCTCTTATGATTTTGTGTATATCTGTGTGTGTGTTTTTAGTTGTCAGGATTGAGTGTAAGAAATATTGTTCCTGGGATTTTGATGGAAGTTGTACATGCCTGGTTGTTTAGTTGTAATTATGCATATTATGCAACATGGACTGTGACAGCTGGAATTTGTTGCTGCAATAAACTGCTTGCTGTAGGTAGTGTTTCATATTCAAGTATCATTTCATTGTTTTATTGTGTAGATGGTCTGTGGATGTGATTTGCATGCAGCCTTTGATAGTGTGACATATTGTTTTCTTTTTTCTTTTTTTTTTCTTGCTGTATATAATGATGATTTATGGAAACCAAACCTCCCCTAGCAAGAGTCTTGTTTCAGAATGAAGAGTTCATTTTAAATATCCAAATCATATGACATTATGTAGAGAATGAAGGCAATTTGGTTTTAACATGATGGAAAGATGATGATAATTATAAACATAATTTAATAAAGCTCTTCATCTCTGTATAGCAGTATAATATTATTTTGTATTCCCTCAGCTGACCTCCCCCAGATTAGGAAAGCTTGTCAATTCCATGTGTAATCTTTTAACACAAACTATTGGGATAATATTTTCGATTTTCTGGAGAATTAATCTTGTCATTTGGATTTTCTTTTTAAAACATTTTCATTACTTCAATCTCTGATTGTCATTAGAAACCCTAGCCTCATTAGTCAACACCTTGAAAGCTTTGTATTAGAAATAAAGGCTCTGAGTTCAATGGCAATCAAGGAAATGTGCATGTGTTAATGTAGAAATTGACTACATTGTGACAACCTGAGATTGCATTGACTGAAATTTAGTGTCAAATAAAAAATAAAATTCAAAAACTTGATTGTGTGGGAAATTGAAATTATTAATACTTGTTGATATCAGGCAAATTTATAATATCTCTGAAAAACTAAATTAATTTGCTGCTTAACATTATGGCACAGGAAAATTGCTTTGTAATGATATGGTTTTTGTGTTCAATTTCAATATACAACCACCTAAGACAAGTGTCTTGTACCATAGCTCCAATTCAACTAAAGCCTTGTGAGATAAATTTGTTAGCTGGATCATAGCTGATTGAAAAGATAGTTTATGTAGAAGATAGACAAGATAAGTTAGCAGTAAGAGAATATGTGAAAGAGATTCTTTCAAATGCCTGGAAGGTTCTTAGAAGTAGTTGATAGTTTTTGTTACATAGATAACTTAATAATGTAAGAAGCTGTTTCAAATGCACACTTGCCAGAGACAGAAACATTTCAAGGAGCTGTACTTTGGAAAGTTTTTGTCTTGGTGTGAAGAGAAATATGCTTGATATTTCTATCTAAATCAGTGATTCTCAACCAGGGTCCATATAAGATTTTATTGTTAAAATTTATGTGAAATAAACTGGTTAATTCTACGATACACAAAATATTTTAACAATTTAATTCCTAATAATATTGAATCATAAAAATATAATAGTTTTTAGACATCAAATGGTTATGAGGGCCCACCTGAATAAAATAGGAGTCAAAGAGGTCCATAGGTAAAAAATGGTTGAGAACTCACTGCTCTAGAGGGTGATGCTACATAATTGTGAGATGTGGGGCTTGAATGTAAAGCATTTGAGAACATTGGAAAGAAATAGAACAAGCATATTCTATTGGATGTGCGATGTGCAGTGTTGAATGTACAAACTTCATGAACATTGGAGTGCAAATAAGCCGATAAAAAGGCTAGATACAAGAGGAATTACATCTAATGTTCTGCAAGGAAGACTTCACTAGGATGTACATGATACATATAGACATTCTGAACATTGCAGGTGGACATAACCTGTGGGAGATGAGACCAAAGATGAGATGGTTTGGATGGATCTCATTACATTGGACCTCATGAAGAAGATGATGTAAGGCTGTGACAAGTGGGGAAATTATGTGCTGGAGAAAACTTACCTAAACCAAACAAGCATGGAAAAATGATGTTAGTGATGGACGTTGGGATGTTTGGTAGTTACCTTTGAGTCTCTTTCATTATGTTCAGATTGATTAAGTCTCTATCTACAGCTCTCCATTTAATTACTTTTTCATCTAGCACTCATCTTCACTTCCTTCTATTTATGTGCTTCCTTACTATAACTCCCCTACCCCTCTTGTTATGCTGCCTGTGTAACAAGAAACTGTATAAAACTTGCCTATATACAGTCACTCTTTCTATCACCTTTATTGCAACTTTTCACTCTCTCTCTCATTCACACACATATATCTGTTGCTATTCATTACCCTCTTTCATCACAGTGTTCTCCTATCACTCTCTTTCCCCCACCGCACCACTCACATTTGTTATCTATTCAATCTCCTTACTAACAACCAATATGTAGCTATCCTGTCTCTCTTCTGTCATATGCTTACTTTTATCCCTGGTTCTCCCCTTCTAGTCTATCTCTCTCCTCTCTCTCTCCTCTCTCTCTCCTCTCTCTCTCCTCTCTCTCTCCTCTCTCTCTCCTCTCTCTCTCCTCTCTCTCCCTCCTCTCTCTCTCTCACACACATAGCATGTACATATATGCACTATGACTCTTGGTTTCTCATGTCTTGCATGAACAAGAATTCATTTTCTCTCTCCGCACACACATGCATACACATTTTAGGATTTATAAATTTAGCATAGATACAATTATAAATGTCTTATACAAGGTTAACCCAAAGAAGAGTATCTGTTCTCACCTCATTCTCAATTTTTGATTCACTGTCATATCAATTTACGTTTATGTTTGCATCTTCACTTAATTTAATATATGCACATTGTTTCTTTATTCTTTTTATTGTTTTAATTTTGGGGAGAAGGAAAATCCTCCAATGTCTAGGAATTCTCCAAAAGTAGCTGGAACCATTCAATGGTGTAAATTCACTCTGAAGAAAATCAAATACCCCATGGAAATTTTAATGAGCATTTGTGCAGTCCAACAATTAACTCATTTCTCTAATTTTGTAAAGATTTATAACGAAACAATCATGACTATTCAAGACTTTGAGAGGAAAACAATTGGTAGTTGGATGAAAAGTTTGGTAAATGTTGTCGATGGACTCAGTGCTGCTCTTCTCACTAACCATCTTGAATCCAAAGAACTCCTTATTAACATTGATCCAAGGTATGGAACAGTTTTTTCAGCTTTAAACTATTAATAAATGTTTATTTTTCAAAATATTGTATTGTATTGTCGTCTGAACATTTGTAAGAGAGGATTTTTATTATCAACATCTATAGCATCAACAGCATAATCATTGTTACTTTATTATTTTCTTTTTAGATCTGAAGGAAGGTTCTATGCCCATGGCTTTTACAAGCCTTCTGAAATTAGTCAGTTCAATCCAGTTAACATACCTCTTGAACTGTTACAAGTCAATAGCTGCAAGAAAAACTTGAGCAGAAATGAAATTACAGAGGGCTAACATTCTGGGAAAGAAGGACTGGGTAAAATAATGAGTGTGGAGGCCCAAGAAGGAATGAACACAATACAGGTTATGTGAGGAGGAGGGACAATTGAGTTGGTAGTGCTTGAATGAAGGTGGCACAAAATCAGCCAGCTCTGAAGAGCAAAAGTCACTAGCATCAGTAGAAAAGATGAAGAAGAGACAGCATATCTATGGGCCTCACGTTGGTGTGTACCAATCAGTCAAGTGCTATTTCTTTGGATGCAGTTTGGGATATCTCCCTGTGTACTGCCTTGTGCATCAAACCTGATGTTTGTAGAGTGAGTAGTTATTATGGGTGAAAGTATTTTTTGGCTCTGTATCAGTCTGAAATAAAATAATAGTACCTATGACTTTTGCAAGCCATTCTGTACTGGTGAAATTTATATACTGTTGATGTTCAGCTTGAACTCCTGTAGAGAAAATATGAGCATGGAGAAGGATCCAGAATGTTGCAATTCTAGGGGGAAAGAGAGGAGAGAAATGTTTCTTGTGGGAATTTAAGGATGAGAAACTGTAGTAATGATAAGAAGGAGAGGGCTTTGATGGGGGTGGTACACAATTTTCTTATTCAGAGAAGCATGAATCATTTGTAGAAGTAAAGGTTTTCCTATCAGCTGGATTTTCCTTTTTTGGAAAGGTAGTCTATAATGTATATGTAATGGCAGAACCATCACAGATATAAATAAAATATTCTAATATGGGGAATATTTGTACTTTGTATACTATAAATAATAGTTGAGAAAAAAGTAGTTTCTGATTCTGAAGAAGAAATCTTGCCTTTGAGATGCTATTTGAATAATGTTATAGATATGTGGTCACCACATGAGATCATCATAGATTATAAGACTGAATAAAGTAATGCCAATTGTTAATTGGTTAATGAGATTAATGACTTTGGTAGAATAATGTGCAACCAAATCATGATGTTTATGACAAAGTAGAATATGTTATGAAGCAGGTGATGGACTACTGATCATGAAACATTCGCCTTAACATGAGATAATTGCTACAATTTCAATGATGAAATCATCACTAATCAATGAAAAATATATATTGACAGGTTACTAATTGCTATTGAAGAGACAAAATCAATGGTTAAAATGGGAGTTCCAATATCAAAAAATGCCAAAGCAATTCTTCTGCAAGAGGATAAATTAAAGAATTATAAAATGCATTTGGAATTATGTGTCCATGAATTTGAGGAAACAAAAGGCATTTTACCTAAAATTTGGCAACAGTTATTCAAAGAACATTATTGCCAAATGTCAAGAGAATTCCAGCCAGGACTTAGCTCTTTATCTTGGAATAGCTTGAATATTGGTATGCATTTTTGAATATTATTATTGGTGGCGGTCTTTGTTTTGTTTTTGCTTTGTTTTGTTTCCTAACCACAAAAATAAATTTCATGTCCAATTTAAATTAGCCATCCTCAAAATTTTCTGGTTTCTACAAGGCGTGTTTGTCTGTGTGTGTGTAAGGAGACATGACTAAGAAAATATTTCAAAAATCATTATTAATAGAAGATTAAATTCAAGCTCAATCTCTTTAATATAACTTTGTGTGTGCATATATATAGAACACGAACTTCTCTACCGGACCAAAACCAAATACGGTCTGTTTTTCGTAGATATTTATCAAAATATCACTTTTTTATATTGCCGAAAAATTATAGAAGGATGGCATCTCCCACACAACAAAATTTTAATAGGAGAAATTGGTGTAACGAAGAAATAGATACACTCATAGACGCATGGGTGAATATCCACCAAACTGGAATCCCCAAAGCTGCTCCAACAAATTTTATCGCAAGCAAAATTTCCCATCTGTTGCAAAATCGTACAATTAACCAAACGCTGAGCAAAATGAAACAATTAGTTAAGGCTTATCATCTTGTTAAAAAACACACTAAAAATTTGCGTGATATCTGCTCCACGGATCAAAATCAGCAGGAACAGCAACAACAACAACAACAACCTCAACAGCAGCAATCACAACAACCTCAACATCAGCAACAACAACACACAACACAAGAAATGCCAAGTCAAAAAGATGAACGCTATGCTACTTTATCGACAAGTCCTGAGTTAAAACATTCCTCTTTGTCATCTCAAAAGACTCTAGGAAGTGACTCACCACCTGCACTGTCATCACCACCGCTACCACCAGCCTCCTCCTCTACTACTACCACTCCCACAGTCGAACCAACAAAAAAACCTTTCTCCCCCAGAACCGAAAAGAAGAGAAACCCTATTATATGCAAATATTCTCTTAGAGAAAGATTATGTACCCATTCACACTATCAGTTTACCCACCTCCCTGGGACCCGACGGTCAAATTCTATGAATAATAACTCAAAACCCCAGAATATGCATCTCTTCTCAACGTGAAAGAATGTGTCTGCGAAGGCAGTGCCAATTCACACATCTCCCAGGTACTCGCCGTTCTATCCCCCCCCCCAGCAGTCACCACCAATGCCAATGGGAAAACATAACCAGTCGCAACCTCTGCCACAATTCTGAATACAGACCCAAAACCAAAACCGAATTTGAATCTAATAGCAGGAGAAATCACCATCAGCCACTATCACAGATGAATCGAAGCCCTAAGACCTGCATAAACTCCCAGAGAGAGCTATTGTGTCTCCAGAGAGACTGTCCCTTTACCCATCTCAAGGGAACTAGAAGGACTCTACATAAAAATAGAGTCATAAATGACATTAACTTCCTGCCCTCACACCTCCATCGAACAAAAGACATTGGAGGACATATTTGCACTCCCTCCCCTCTTTTTTAGACATGCTGAACCTGGTGGGACAGATCCAGAAATGCCTACAGCCCCTATTGCCATCACCCTCCTACTAGAAATGACATTTCTACTGAATGCCCAAGGTATCAACCCAGGCATCACCGCGCAAAAGTGGAAAATCCCATACATCGAAAGCTGGATTGCAGCCCAACAACACCCAATCCATTTCTTCGCCCTAACCGAAACCCACGTAAACAGCTCACGCTTTGATGCTGAGGTAGTCTTTGGAGACTACATGACTACTCGAGCTGATCGAGTGGGCCAAAATAAAGGGGGATGGGGGCTCTTTTCCATTACAGCTCTTTCTCCGTAGACGATAAGGATCTTTTCTCTAACGGCTACTGTGAATCGGTGACTGTGCATAAGAGAACAAACAATCTCACAATCATTGTGCTGTAAAGACCCCTACATACCCCCTTCCCTTGCTTCCAGGTGTGTCTTGATAGAACCAAAGGTTTCCTTTCAAAGCATAACGCCAGTAACATTCTGAGGATGGGTGATTTTAACGTACCCTTTATTGAGTGGACCACAAATACAATCGAAACCCAATGTTCTATCCCAAACCCCGACAAGGCAGCCGCTGTACTTCTTCTGGAGGTTATGGACGATTTTGTGTTGTGCCAACTTGTGCTGGAACGCACTAGAGGCATAAATATACTGGATCTTGTGCTAAGCAATCACACTAACACTATCCATAATATCACAGTGGAGAAAACTCTCCTGTCTGACCATAACATGGTGATCTGCAGCCTGAACCCCCCCCCCCCAAACAAAAACATCCAAACCACCATCGAAACTACGTCATTCTTTTGATAAATTGAACATCCATAAAGTAAACTGGAACAACATCTAGAATGGCCTATCACAAGTTGACTGGTCCTTTATTGCTCTCTCTTCAGCCAGTGAAGATCCATGGAAACTGTTTGTGGAAACGGTAACTGCCATTTCTGAAAAGCACACCCCTCCTCGTCCTAAAAAAAATGGAGTTCGCAGAACATAAAGAGAAAAAAGAGACATTACCAGGAAGATAAAGAGGACAAAACCTAAAATAAATTTCCTGAGATACTTTCCCAAACATCCACCTGATCCAAGGAAATTTACCAACTTGGAATAAAAAAAAAACAGCATTTGCAGTGTTGTATGAGACAACTCATCAACACTCAAAAAGCTGCAGAGGAAAAGTGGGCAATAAAGAATGTCAAACACAACCCCAAGGTCTTCTTTTCCTTTGCCAAAGCCCATAAGACATCAGTTTCAACTATTGGTCCCCTGGCTG
>JAOPUL010000001.1:142614492-142629611 GCA_027564515.1 Octopus rubescens | reverse complement strand
TGGCTTGCCAGTCTCCAGTCAAACCATCTAACCCATGCCAGCATGGAAAACAGACGCTAAATGATGATGATGATGATGAGTGTATAACCTCAAATTATTTTATATTTAAAAACAGTTTGTATCTCAATGTCAGTATAAAATTGAACAGCAGCAGAACATTTTGGTCCACATTAAAATAGTGCATATATTTAATTGCTATTATTTGAATGTAGTTTTTAAAACTTAAATATTTATTTCCCTAGTTTAATGCAGATAATAATGATTTCTCTAAATTATATCTTAATTATTTTGTCACATTACTTCTTAATATTTTATTCAATTTTATTTTCCCTCAACAAACACAATTCAATGGCTAATATTCTTGTTTTAATCATATTTTATATTCATCATTTCAGCACCAAGTTACATCACAGTTGAAGTTTAGACATACTAGAAACAAACTATCACTTCTACCTTTGTCTTGTCAAATTCTTGATCAGTATTAAATATTTGAAACTTAACATTAAAAACTAATTCAACTTACCATATAACATTTAATCCCTATTTAAATTCATATAATTATGCTTTCCTCGAACCATAAATATTTTATTTCTGTAACTATTCAACATCATTGGTAGTTTTTGCCCATTTTTGTTGGCATTTTGCCAAATATTGCATCTCTCTATTGTTCCTTGTCAATTTGTCTATGGTTAGAGGTTCAAATTCATATGCAATGACCTCATTATATATTTTCATTATCTTACTTTTTTCACAGCTGTAATTAAATACAAATTAACAAGCCAATAAGGGAACTTTTATGTGGTCATTTGACCTGCTAGAAACAAATATCTTTCAAATCCCACTCTCCAATTTTGAAGCTAGAAAGAACATTTTTGATAATACAGTTCCAAATAACAACCAAAAGAGCTTAAGACTTCAATGCTTTTAACCCTCATTGTGCTGGTTAAATTCTTACTGGTGATGTAACATGCTAAGCACAACAGAACTGATATCCTAAAACCACCTTAGTAATGCTTGTCCCCACACCCACATTTCGTCCCCTAACACCCAAAACATACTGGTGATGGTGCCACGTAAAAAGTAGTAGTGATGGTGTCACCTAAAAAGCACCCAATACACTCTGTAAAGTGGTTAGCATTAGGAAGGGCATCCAGCTGTAGAAACCAAAACAAAACAAACAATGGAACCTGATGTGGCTCCTGGCTTTGCCAGCTCCTGTCAAACTGTCCAACCCATGCCAGCATGGAAAATGGACTTTAAAATGATGATATGTTAATTAGAGGTATGATTGGTTCAAGAAGTGATGTGTAAGAGACTGGGTACAGTTGTAAGGCAACAGTGAAAATTTTGATGTGAAGGCTGGTATTCACCTGGTGCCAGTATTTCACCCACTACAATTTGTAGTTGTGATGGAGATGTTGACTTGAAAATGTAATGGAGTTGGTTACTATGAGAATTATATGCCAATGGTCTGGCGTTAAAAACTGTGAGTATAGATGGATTGAGGGAGATGAATACATAGATGAAATGTATCGAGCAAAATGTATGAAGGTGAATACTGGGAAGACAAAGTTGATAGCAAGTGGTAAAGCATGCGGGGAGTTGGAAAAAAAAGAGAGAAATGGCTGTGTGCAATATAGAGGAAAGCTGTTGGTCTGAACTTCATTGAATATACAATATGTGCTAGATGGGCCGATCAAGAATGTAGTGGCATGAGAGGGTTATCAACTAATATAGTAAATACATGTAAATGTCAGGTGTATACAGAGGAAGCTCAATGTCTTTCATCAAAGAGAATAAGCTCAATATCTTTCATCTGAGATACCTGCACAAGATCCTTGGCATCACCTGGCAAAACAAAGTAACCAACACCGGAGTCTTGAAACAGGTAGTACTTCTGAGCATGACATTTATTCTGCGCAAAAGGAAACTGAGATGGCTTGGACACGTGAAGTGGATGGATGATAACAGAATTCCCAAACAGCTGTTATCTGGTGAGTTGGCTCAAGGTAGCAGATCCAGAGGATGACCGAAGCTGAGATTTAAGGACACATGCAAGAGCAGCCTGAGACCAAGTGCCACATTGATGCAAAGACTTGGAGAAAGTTAGTTGAGGACAGAACAGCATGGAAAACCTCAGTGAGCAAAGGAGCCAAACAGTTCGAGGAAGAAAACATCCTAGCCCTCGAAGCAAAACACCAAAGAAAGAAAGAAAACCCACCACAGCCCTGCAGCACCCTCCCTGCTTGCAGATTTTGCAGCAGAAAATGTTCATCAAGCCTAGGAAGGATCAGCCATGAGAGAAGTTGCAAGAAGAAGAATATGAGTACTGAAGACATTCTCTGCTGCTTAGACTGTCAGTCAAGACATAAAAAGCCGAATATGCAGAGGAAGGTGATATATGTTGAGCTGGATCTTGGAAATGGTGTAAAGATGGGATGGTAGGGTGGATCATGACTGAAACACTATTGAACATAGGTTTGCTTCTTCAAAGCTGACATGGGATTAAATAACAAAATTATTCATCAAAACTGACATGGGATTAAATAACATTAAGTTAGCAGAATATTCACATAGGAACAACATTTATTTTGTACACATTACTAATAAAAGGTGTTCATATTTTAGCTAATGGTAGTCGTTACTGTGCCAGGCAAAGTGCTTAGTGGCATTTCTTCCCATTTTACATTCTCAATACAAATGCCACTGGAGTTGACTTTGTCTTTCATCATTTCAGGGTCGAAAAAATAAGTACCAGTTCAGTGCTGGTGTTGATGTAATCGACTTAACCCCTCTCCCAAAATTGCTGGCCTTGTGCCAAAATTTGAAACCAATATTTTAGCTTAATGTATTTGTTCTCATGGATATATTGAAGGGTAACACTTTATTTGTATTGTTCCAGAAAATAAAGAGCTTAAGGATAGTCTATGAAGGATTTGGAAATCAGAGGATTTGGCCTTTAAATCTGGTTTAAAATCTAATCTATATCCAGGAAGAAATATTATGGGTGGATAATAAAGCATGAATGTTCTAATGAATATTATGAGTAGGGGGGGTGGGTGAAAGAGAAATGCAGATACACAGTGATTATAAAAGGAATCTTGAGCATTGCCAAAAATTTAATAAAATCCACTGAAATTAAGATGAGATAATATTTAAATGAAAAAGATTTCCACATTTCTTTCAGAGACTTGAGAAAGGGTATGAACTTTCACCATACAACAATAAGTATTATAATGCCCTTCTCCCTGATAAATCAAGTTTAACCTCTGCTTCAGCAGTAAAAATACCCTTTATTATCTTGCTTACTTTGAGAGATCAATTCTATGCTTTGTCTAATACCAAGAGAAAACAATCACTGAGTATAAATTTTATAGCAGTTCTAAACTACTTTTCTAAACATTTAATTTTGCTGCACGATAATTTTCATTTTAAAAGACAGATTATTAAAGCATTGAATCTTTTAAGGCTGACAGAAAATAAATTAAAATTTTTTTATATTACAGGTAAAAAAGCATGGAGTCAGAAGCCACTGCATAAATTGCTGTGACTTTTGCAGAAATTTATAGCATAAATTTATATCTTATAAATTTCTATTATTTTCATTTAAATTATTACAACTCAGCACTGTGTGACTGAATTTCAAATTTTTTCAGTGTCTGCTATGAACAAATCTCTATTTTTATTATAACAAAAAATTCATGTTGTAAGAATATAAATATCTATATTGTGTAATATCTTCTAATTTCATTAACAATTACTATTTGTCATTGAATTAATTGAATTAAATATGTTGTTAGGTTGCTCTTAGATTCAGTGAGTATTTCTAGATAGAACTGTATAATAATGAACTTATTGTATACAGTGCTCAGGTGCACTACAACTATTCAGAAAAAGTAACTAAAACTGCATGAACAGTACATAGAATATGCATAGGAAGTGAAAAGTGAATAAGTCTTCGAAAAAAAAAAGGAACGTGGGGAGAGGGGCATCAGGTGTACTGTTGGCGAATTTTAGGAAGCATGAACATTTTGAAGGATGTAGTATCTCGACAACTGACAACTGATACAGGTAGTTTATTTCATGCTTCAGCAATTCTGAGCATGAAAAAATATTTCTGAAAGTCATGGGTGCTATGTTGTTTTTTGTATTTTGTAAGCATATCCATATGGAAATCAAAAAAGTGCCCAAGGTTGTTGTTGGAAAAATGGTGGATAATCTTGTGGGTGTCTACCAAGTCAGTTGCCAAACGTCAAAACTTTAATGTGTCCATGCCCAGAAGAGCAAGATGTTCAGATTATGGTAAATGCCTGATGGCGGGTATTCATCTCATTGCACGTTTCTGAACAATTTCCAGGGGATTGATATGCCGAGCAAGATAGGGTTTCCAGATTGGTGATGCAAACTCTAAGTGTGGACATAGCATAGTCTTATACAGCTTTAAATTAGATAGTTGGAGAGCAGCTGGCAAAGGTCTTACTGAGTAATGCTAAGACACCCTCAGCCTTCTTGATAATCTTAGAGATGTGATTTGTCCAACACAGATTGCTGTTGACAAAAATATCCAGGTCGCGTTCACTAACAGACTTCTTAAGATTGGTGTTGTTGATGGAGTAGGTAAAAGCTGGGATTTTCCTCCTCAAATGCATGGTGACACACTTGTCCACAGTCAGCTCTAGTTGCCAGTCGGTAATTCACTACTGCATTGTGTTCAGGTCTGATTGCAGGAAAAATTTATAGCATATAGGATCTGTTCTGTTTATTTCAATGTACATCTGCATATTTCAACACTGTAACATTGTTCACGTTGGCATCTATGTCATTAATATATGCAACAAACAATAGGTCTCCATGAACGGATCCCTGTGGCATACCAAATGTCATCTCATAGGGTGAAGAATGATGTCCTAGAACTGTGACTACCTTTTTCGACCGAGAATGAAGGACTTCAACCAGTTATAGAGAGCATCTTTCACACTCATTGCAGAGAGTTTTGTCATGAGTCGTTTGTGTGGCACAGAATTGAAGGCTTTAGCAAAGTCGAGATAGATAACATCCACCCATTAGCTGCTATCAGTGATTCAGATGATGTCCTCAAGAAACTCAATTTAGCTACAGCAGCTGGAATTAGGGATAAATCCAAATTGTGAGTTCCGAATAAGGCTGTGAGAGCTCCAGAAGTTCCAGAGTGTTTCTCTGACATAGGACTCCATCAGTTTGGTGATGCAGCTATTAAGACTGACTGGATGGTAGTTGACAGGTGATGTGCGATCACCCTTTTTGAACAGGGGAAAGACACTGCTCTGGAGTGACAGTTATTAAGGCAGAATGAAAGCTGGTGCAAAAGAAAGAACCCACCATGCTTGAGAAGTAAATAATTAACGCTACCAAGACCAGGAGAGGCATAGTTGAGCTTATTCTTGAGGTGGCGTTGCTGCATAGCGGGTGTAAAGTTCACAGAAGTTATAGAATTTGATTTCAGATGTGGTGAAGATGGTACATTTGGATTTTCAACAGTAAAAACTGTCAGCATAGCATTCAGCAATAAGTTCTGTGCTTTCTCTCGGATCATCAGTAATCTGACCTGTGTGTGGATTGCAAAGAGGACCAACTGGAGAGTGGGGTCTCTGCTTTGAATGTACTATTTCTAGAACACTTTACTGTTAGGGCTGGTTGCTATATGTTGTTCAAATTCAAGCACTGCCTTTTTTGTCACTTGCTTGAGATGGTTGGATAATCTATTGCACCTTCTTCCATTCTCCTCTGTTCTATGTAGTCTCTATTCCTGTTCAGCCTTACAACGTTCTTTCCTGACAAGTGGAACTGCTGCAGTCCCCCAAATTGCGCTTTTGGGATTTTTAAAGCATTTGTGTTAGTACTGATACTTCACATATGACACATATTGAACTGAGAATGTTCTGAAGTGCAGTATTGACATCTCCGGAATTGTAAAATAAAAACCAGTTTGGGTGTTGTAACTCAGCATGGTAACAGTTCCAGTCTGCTTTGTTCCAGTCAAAGCAAGCGATTTAGAGGTGGTGATGCTTCTTGTTTCTGCCCATAAGAGAAACATTGGCAATGATGATAGCATAATAGGAGTCACCTAAATGTTCCTCGGAAGTGACACTGATAACCGTTTCAGGAATAGTGGTAAAGAGTAGGTCCAAAGTGTTGTTACCTCTTGTGGGGGAGGTGATTACTTGGGACCAGCTTGAATCCAGCACTAGGAAATCATTTGCACTTTGAGGCCAACGAAATGTTTCCCAATCAATCTCAGAGTAGTTGAAGTCACCAGCAAGGAAAATATAAGTGACTGTTTTCCTATATGCAGCTCTGAGGTTGTCAAAAAGTTATGAGTCTTGATGGTAATTTAGTGGGCAGTAAACATCTCCAAGTTGACATATTTATGCGTATATCACAAAAGAATACCTCTTGTTGTGATTGGTTTAACTCATCACAAGGAATTGCTGAAAAGTTTGACTGAATCTAGACCCCCCACCCCCCATGACGATTAACATCATCTTTGCAAAACATGTTGTAACCAGCCATGCTAAAATCACCATCACAGAGCAAAGAGTGTGCCTATGTTTCTGTGACTGGAATGAAATTGGGGTCGATACTTTTGATGTAAGAGTCAAAAAGGTGGATCTTGTTGCATAAACTTCGGGCATTTAAGGACAGGAATATGAATCAGGATTTAAGTCTATCATGATGATATATAGGGGATGGCGGATCGTTCTTGTTTAGTTTCCCCGAAGCTTTTTCATTGCTGCCTATTGAGGGGATACTATCCACAGACAATCTGGTATCTCTTTTCCATGTCTCACCAGACTTAAATTTCCATATTTGTCCATCTTTGCGTAGGCTAAAACTCTTATTTGATGCTAAGTCACGGATCAAGGAAGCCACAGCATGTAGCTTTGGATGTACATCAGGTGGTAAACTGGGACATGTTCGAAAGGTAATTCGATTTTCATGCTTGGCCTTTTTATTTCAGAGGCTAAATGGTATACACATGCATCAGTAGGGCTTGAGAATGTTAACGTGATTAGTCTGGGTTAGAGACCTGGTCAACCAAGATTGAGAACACTTTTTGGAGGAATGCAGTCGAAGTCCTTGGATGAGGTGCCGGAAAATGCCTGAAGATCTGTTATGTCTTCAGAAACGCCGATGGCAATTACTTCATGTGTGGTGGATTCACTGGCTTTTTCAATGCGCCTAGATTCAACAAGAGCTGTGGTCAGATTTCTGAGCAAAGCATTCCGATATGATCCCTCATTATGAGGTTCTATGAATATTTTTGATTTAATGTCTTCTATGCTTAAATTAGAAATCGGTTGTCGTATTTCTGAAACTTCTGGTTTTTGTTGATGCTTTTGTTCAATGATAGTAGTAGGGGAAGACACACAGGCCAGGCACTGAAAGGACCAATTTAGTTATTGGACCATTTCCTAGAGTCCATCTATCACAGAATTATGGTGCCCGATTTTTTTGACCTGGGATCATTGAAAAGTTAGTGGAACATTGAAAGTATTTGGCTGTTAACCCTTTAGCATTCAGATTATTCTGTCAAATGTTATGCTTATTGATCCACATATCTTTTAGCTTTAAGAATTTGATGATGTGATTGTTTACTTTTAGTATGACATTGTAGGGTAGGTGTGAGAGGTTGGATTTGGCTAGTCTGAACATAAAACAGGTAGAATATTTTTTGCTGGATATGGCTAGTTTAAATGTTAAAGGGTTAAATGAAATACTAACATTCTGCTAGTGAAAAATCATTTTGTTTTTATGACTTATAATAGGAAATACATCATCATCATCATAATGTCCACTTTTCTATGCTTACATGGGTTATGTAAAGTTTATTGGGTTTATTGGGGCAGATTTTTTTTATGGTTGATGCCATTTCTGTCACCTACCTGCTACCAAGTAAAGTAAAATTTCCCAATGGCCATACATTATTTTGCAGAATATTGGAAATGAATAACACTGTTTGTATGACAGTGACACTCATTTACAACTACTATGCAATGTCAAGACATGGAGACACAAATATAAACACACTTGTATACACACTGATTCTTTTGCAGGGATTCCAAGATTTTGGGAGGAAATGAGAGAAAGCGTCGCAGCCTGCAACGCGGAGGAGTGGAAGGTCTGTAAGTACAGGAACCTGGCTGGCCGTTATTAGTTTGTGCCAGTAGCCGTCGAGACGTCTGGCGTCCTGGATCCTTCAACCACAGCCTTCCTCCACCAAATAGGGTCTGCTGCGTCCCACCGGAGAAAATGAGCCCTGCGAGATGGAGTGGCTACTGCAGCGAGTGTCGCTGGCCATTCTCCGTGGCAATGCCACCGCAGTCATTACCATGGGGCACGGCTGAATACCCCATCCCGGGACCCATGCCACCCCTGCTGTCTGCCACCACCCCCTTCTCTCTCTACATTTCTTTTATCTGTTCATATTGTTTCTTAAAGATCCATGTTCTCAGACTGCAGACCATGTCTTAATGCTTGTAATAATCATTTAAAAGTACCCAAGAATCAGATGGTGGTGTTATACTGGGCATTAGATTGAGACTATCAGCCTACCACCAATGTTATGTCAATACTACCCACCCAGAGTTATAATTATTAAATTATTATTATTATCTATTTCAACAAATGAATGACAATGTTGCTATCATTAAAAGGCTGATAAATATTGAGTCTTTTTTACTCTATATCATTGCGGGGATGACTATTTTCCTTGAGAATTTTGTTTTAGAAATAAATCTTTTACTTTCTGTTTCTTTTAAGGAAGAAGTTTGATTTTCTTTTGCTCTATGCAGGTGTGAATGTGTGGTAAGAAGCTTGCTTCCCAACTACATAGTTCTGGGTTCAGTACCACTGCATAGCACCTTAGGCAAGTGTCTTCTACTATAGCCCTGAGCCAACCAAAGCCTTGTGAGTATATTTGATAGGCAGAAACTGAAAGAAGCCCATTGTGTCTGTGCGTTTCTTTGTGTATGTGTTTGTCCTCCACCACTGCTTGACAATTGATGTCAGTTTGTTTACATCCCTGTAGTTTAGTGGTTTGGCAAAAGAGACTGTTTGAACAAATACCAGACTTTTTTAAAAGAAAAAAGTACTGGCGTTGATTTAAGGTGGGGCCCCAGCATGACCATAATCCAATGACTGAAAAATGTAAAAGATAAAAGATTTTTAAATGATGTTTCTCCTTAATTTATCAGAAATCTATTATTACATGGAGCAGAACAACATAAATCATCCCATTTTTGTGCTACTAATTATCTCTCCCTCTTCCTTTTGACATCCATCACTCATTCTCAATATTATCCCTTCCCACTTTTATTTTCCACTGATTACCCTTTCTGTGCCACCAGTCATCTCCTCCTCTCCTCTGAATTACATTCTTTCTTTTCACCCTTCTTTCAACTTTTGCCAACCCACCCCCACCAATCATCACCCTGTCTCTCATCTATCTCCAGTTGTATTATTCTGTTACTCTTCACCCTTTCTGTACTGTCACTCATCATCGCCTCCATCCAGAGACACTTCTATTTCTTATAACCTCCCACTCCAACTCATATTTACCATTGACTATCCCTTCACCATTCACTACATTCACTCCCCCCCCCCATCTCTGGCAATCTCTTACTCTCATCCGACTCTCTCACAAATTTTAACCGCCCACCCTTCTCAATCTTATTTTCCCCACCATACTCTCTTATACTCACTTTCTTGCATCTTGAAGTTATGTCCTAATACCTTATCATCACCAATTTTATCTCTCTTTTTAGCTACTCCTACCCTCATATTGTAGTGAATCAGCTATAACAAGATGACGCAATCGTATTGCGGTTGTGTCAACCAATCAGAGCCGGGTGCGTGTTAACGCGAAAAGGCAGTTTCACTGCCAGTTAAGCCGCGTCTGGTCATCAGTTAGTTTGGGACCGCTGGAGAGTGAACATCACTTTCCACTAACTCACCATGAGTTAGCCTGGGACTGCCAGGCAGTGCACATCACTTTAGCACTGGCTCATCATCATGATTGCCATAGAGTTTCCACACCATCTTGTTATGTCCTCTCCGTTAACTCAGCAATGCAACTCACTATGGCTCTGACTCACTATATTTAATATCCTCTCACTCAGATAACAGGTCAGCTCTCGTTTATCACCGAAAATAAATACATCTATAAACATGCCTGCTGATATTGTATTTATGTACACACTCACACTCATCTACAATAACGACATTAAATATATTTCTATCTTGGTAACACAACTTCTCTCGCTAAAATATAATGCAGAGTAGCCATGTATCTCCTTTACAGCAACAAACCTATTCCTGTTACTCTATAAAGCCACCACTCTCTAACATACTTCTACTCAGTTGAAAGTCTCTTTGGTCTTGCAAGTTACATGGTAGCCTCACTAGTACTGGTTCCAAAATAAAAGCACCCAGTACACCCTGTAAACTGGTTGGTATTAAGGACATCCAACCATATAAACGATGCTAAATAAGACACTGGAGCATAACACTGTCCTCGAAAGGGTTCAGCCATGATGCAAAAGTACAAACAAAGAATACAGTCTACACTACTTCTTGTAAGAAATCACAACAGCAGTAATGCCTGCATGAAAATAACAGCTGTTTTCATAAACACTTGGAAGCGAGACTCAGTTTTCCTAGTGATTATGTTAAATACATGTGGAGATCTAAAAATTGAAGTGTTTAGCCATAATAGGAGCTAGCCCTGGAGTGCATTACTTTAGGTAATAGAGAAATGCCTAAGGGATTGTTCACCTAATTGGGTTGGAGCAGTTAGAAAATATTTGAATGTGGCAACTCTGTACAAATAGTTTTGAAACAGGTGGAATGGAGAAGAAAGATTTGGGAAGAGGTATGATTGTCCATGTGCAACATAAAGTTGGAAGCAAAAGCGGCACCAAATCTGATAGATATATTGATAGGCATGTCTTTTTAGTTAAGAAGTGGTGAGTAGGAAGGAGCAAGGCATAGAAGGCTCTGATGCTGTTTAGGAGATGAGAAAGATTGCTGTCTGTAGTACATAAAAATATCCTTTACTTTCTTGACATTCGTCTTGTAGGTATTGCAGTTGTAGGTAAATGCCTCACAGTCGGTGGCAGTTCATCACCTAAAAATTTTCTAGACTATATATTTTGCCTGTACTGTTACATAATAAGCTGGACCAGTTGGCTTGTTGGAGGCTGGAGGCATTGCATCTGTGAAAAAATTGTTGAGAGACATATGTAGAAAAATGGTTATGGTTACCTACTGAGTGTTTGGATAAGTCAGAGATTTAAAAGTACATTTGCCACCAGAATTAACCAACATCAAACTATTGGAGTTTCAACCAGTTAGCTAGCTTGAAATTCTAGAGTATTTGGAATGCGATGGGCACTGTGGGGGTATGAAGATGTAAAATGTTTTGCTTTGTTCAAAGAAAACAAGTGAAGACTGGATTTGGGTAAGAAAGAGGTCATGTCTATTTGGGGTGTCTATGATTTAGTAATATGGAATATTAACTGGAAACGATAGTTTAAAATGGTAATTATACTCAAAGAAAGAAAAACTGAGTATGAATAACATACAGTATTTAATGCTTAACAACATGGTGTGAGAGATATGTACTAGGAAGGGTAGGTTCTGTGTATGCATTTAGCTATTAGCTATGACCTCTGAGATGAGATAATCTCTCTCTCTCTCTTTCTCTCAATTATGTTAGTAGATGGTAAGTAGGATTGTGGTTAGACTTAAGTGTATGGACCTTAGTGTAGAGGAAGAAGAATAGTGCTGTGAATTGAGAGTTGTTCTTCCTTAACAGATTTCATCATTGTTATTATTATTATTTTAGAGAAGAAGGCAGTGAGCTGGCAGTCATTAGCACGCCGAGAGAAATGCTTAGTGGCAATTTTTCCGACATTATATTCTGAGTTCAAATGCAGCCGGGGTCGATAAAGTGAGTACCAGTTATGAACTGGGGTCGATAAAATTGACTACTCTCCTCTCCCAAAATTTCAGGTCTTTGTGCCTAATATAGAAAGGATTATTATTTTAGAGAAGCCAAGAAAGAGGAAACCACAATACTTCAGACACAGTTAACTGTGTTCACCTTTGTAAGCAGCCCAACTGCATCCCAAAACATTACCCAAACCTCTGTCTTAATTGTATCTGTATCATCATCATAAAACAAACGTTAAAGGATGATGATTCTGACAAATAGTTGCAGTATGCAAGAGAAGGTACAATTGGCAGCAATATATTAAAAGACTGCATTATCCTGAAATTGGAGACCTCACTAAAATGTTTTAGAATTCTTCAGTAAGGTGTAAATGTTTTGTTTTATGAGAAAACATCTACTTAATAATCTATTCAAGTTGTTGTTTTGAAGGTTTTCTTCTGTATCCAATTTATCTTGACAATTAGATTCTGTGACGTTTTTTTCATTTGAAAGTTTGTTTAGAATAACAAATTTTCATATACTTACATTTTTCTTCACAAATTTTTCCAGTAGAAAAATAAAGCAATAGAAAATTTAAGATATTTAATATATTATTAAGCCACTGAGAGAAATTACTGAGATTCCACCTGCACTCATTATTTTACACTGATATATTTAGATTAGTGTCTTCATTTTGGTTTTAGTAGTCACAATGTTTCAGCCATTGCACTCTCCAGTCTTCTTCGGGTGCTTTATTGTTTTCAATCTATTACCCATACCAGGGATATTTATATGAGTTGTCCGTCCCTGGCCCATATGCCCGTCTAACTACCAATCACCTGTGTGGTGCCACATAAAAAGCACTGGCGTCGACAGTCCGGTGCTGGTGGCACATTAAAAGCACCCAGCACACACTGTAATGTGGTTGGTGTTAGGAAGGGCATCCAGCTGTAGAAACCAAGTCAAATCAGACTGGAACCTGGTGCAGTCCCCCCTCCCCCAGCTGGCCAGCTCCAGTCAAACCGTCCAACCCATGCCAGCATAGAAAATGGACGTTAAAGGATGATGATAATGATGTAACACTACCTTCAGACACTGCCTTCATCAGTACAAATACCACTGGACCATATGAATTAGATTATCAATATAGTTCACAGTAGAAAAGTTGAAGAACAATACACTAGCCTTCCTTAATGTGCTTAAAGCCATAAAAACTAAATATAATCAGAATTAAAAAGTTGCAACTCTAAAAGCTCTTTCTAAAGACCACTTAATCAAAGAAGAAAGATCAGGGCCTGTGACTGCTTATTTATTATGCCTCCAAGACTGGTGAGGTGGGAAGGTTTTTCTCAAACTGGAGGTCTTATTGGAATGTTTACAACAGCTTCTGTCTTTCGATTGGTAAGTGATCAGGTGTCTGTCTGGTTTCTTAATGTCTGAGTTTCAAATGGCCATGTCACTTGCTCACAGACCTCAAGAAGCCTTGATCCCTGCTCATTCCTCAGGCATATCCATAGCGTCTGTGTATGTCAAGGAAGTGTGGTTCAACACATCCATTAAAATCACCATAAGGAGGTAACTATCATTTGTCATCAAAATAGTTTACAAGAGGGCCTTATAAATGTAGTCTTTCTGTTCATCTGCCAGTCATGATTGTGGTGTGTATGCAGAGATAATTTCCACTCTTGTGTTGTCGATTAATAATCTAATCATAATTATTGTATCACATACTTGGACTATCTTAATTACTGTATTCATTTCTCTCTAGGATTAATATAGCTACTCCACTCCATTCTTTTCACCTAGACAAAAGAATTGTACTTGAGTTGTCTGGCTAACATCCTTCATCTTGTCTCTTCTACACAGCATGCATAACTCATCTCTGCTCCAGCAGAGATTCATTATGCATACTGTGCTCTGCAATTTCTTTGCACCTATCTTTCATCATACTGGTGTTAATGGTGGCCACCCTAAACTTGTGGAATTGATAGGATGAGAGGTGTTTATTTAATGATGGATGGGTAACTTCATGCTCATTTTCTGCATCTGAAAATAAGTTTGTTTTCACATACAGGCAGATGGTTCCCATCTTATGACATATTAATGCCAAAAGCAACAATCCATCAAAATAATTAGAAGATCAGAAAAAAAAATGCTTTCAAATATTTCTTGTGGCTCTTTACATTCTGAGTTCAAATCCTGCCAAAGTAAAATTTACCTTTCATCCCTTCTGGAACCAGCCAAATAAAGTATCAGTCAAGTACTGGGATTGATTTGACTAAATCACTTTCCACTAAAATTGCTAGCCTTGGGTCTAAATTCGAAAGAATTAATTGCTAATCACCTTTCAGGTGAGGGGCACCTGCAGTGTGTGTGTGTATATATATATGTATATATATATATATATATATACATACATACATCTATATATATAAGGGCATCTTGCTGTAGAAATAATGCCAAGAGACATTGGAGCTTGACATCTTCCAACCCATGCCACCATGAAAAACAGATTTTAAATGATGATGATATATGTTTAATATATAAAACATATTTGATTGTCTCTGAAGAATTTACTAATATCAATGCTGCTCTGTTCTATGTCTCATTCTATAAAAGTGTTACCACTACCCAATACAAAAATACTAGCAATTTAATTTTACTTTAGCTTTACACAACTTTATAGTTTTTAGCTTCATATAACTTAAAGTCCAAATTATCTGAATAGCAAAGGAGACATGGTCACTGTCTAAAGCGTGTAAATGAGCCATTTTTATTAATTTGCTGTTTCCTACTTCTGAAATGCTAGGCGCCAATTAATTACGCTATTTCAGATCTTACATTTTCACACAAATGTACTAATACATCTAATATTTCATATGACATGACAGCAACAAATTGAAAACTTTCTTATTCCACAGCATAAAACATTAAATGGGAAATATTCACGATGCTTTGAAAATAACCTTATGAATATATCAATCATATTAATAAGAAACAGATTACTAACTTTGCTCTTATCATATTAAATTATTGTTGTTTGAATTTGCTATACCACGTCTATTTCTTCATGCAAATATATCTCTTTGTAGAAATATGAAATATTTCCATTAGGATATATATATATATATTTGTTGTGTGTGTGTGT
>JAOPUL010000001.1:142604319-142614392 GCA_027564515.1 Octopus rubescens | reverse complement strand
AACAAATTTTCGTGAAAAACTGGGATTGGCAAATCATCTGAATGCGGCACTGGTCGAATAGCGGAATGAAGACTGGGATAGTCGATAGATATGCGTTTCTTTTGGTTCAGTCCCGCAACACTGGCTGAGCAGAGCAGAAGTAACATTCGTTAGAGTGGTTCTTTGGCTCACGCCAGATCATAGGAATAGCGAATCTCAGCGATTTTCGGGTACACGAAGTCCACTGTCTCATGTGTTCCAAACATGTCTTGCAAACAATGTGAGGGGCCCATGATTTGTTCTGGTCACCAAGCTCGACGTGAAAGTAAGCACGATATGCTTTCTTGTCAGATATCGGTTTCCTGTTGGCTTTCGGTGTGAACTTGCCACATGTGTAGCAAAATAAGTTGGCGTCATTTTTGCATCCTCTCTTTGAAGTTATGTCGTTTGATATCTATCTCTATGATTAAAAAAGAAGATGACTTGGTTGAGCATTTACATTACACTTTGCGTATTCACATTCAAGTAATTTGATCTTTCCTAATGTCCTACGGAGAGACTCGTAAAACTGTCAATAGCAAAAGACGGAAAGAGTCGTTAGGCTGATTCTACTTCGTATCTTTGCCGTAATTATTTTATAGTGGTTTACTTATACTATTTATTTTGGAAGGGTCTAACATAGAATAGAACTCACAAAAATATTAGATCTCACACACAAATGCACGATCTATCCCACTAACAGCGGTTTAATAAATGTAAGGGAGAATCCCAAATTTCCTGAAATAGCCATGTGATTCCTGGTTAATCACACCAAAAATACAAAAAAGTAATAAGAAAACCATATATGCCATAATATCATTAACACATGCATCAATAGCAAAACATTCACTGAGTGTTTTTGTTACCAGCATCAGTTTGCAGAGCAGCGAGGTCATATCACTGAGCAAAGCAGACCTTGCACACATAAATATCTGCTCCAGCAAAACTCAAACTGGAAACTCAACCACATTTGAACGCATTCTAAAAGCAACTTCAAAACAGAGGTAGATTTCAAAACTATGGGATGATTTCAAAACAGTGGGAGATTTCAAATTAACGACACACACGGCGCTTTGGCAATTTCAGATCAGGGTATGATCAGATGTTCCTAATCCCGCATGGAGGGCAGATGTTATGGTGAAACCATTTTCATGTTATGGTGAAACCATGTACAATGGAATAGGTGCATTCAATTGGGATGTCTTTTGTTGGAGTTTCTTTCCAACTGTGAAAACAAAAGCTCTCAATGTGCTTGGTTTTCTTCTGTAGTGAAGAGATAAAAGTGATGGGATAAATTTATGAATATCAAACTGAAGATTTTAGGATTTCATTTTTTTAATGTCACCTTAATTATCAGGTTTACTAAAGAGTATTACTGATAAAGTTTATCAGTTAATTTGAATTATGGCGATAAATTGGAAAAATTCGGTACTTCTATTTTAAAATTTTTGACTCAAAAACACTTTTTTTCAGCCACCTGAAATAAACTATTTATTTCAGGTGGCTGACATAAATTGCTCAGCCTGCCTGAAAATTGATGGATTTCTACAACCATTATTAACTAAATTTTGCGATCAGCCAAGATTGTAGATTAATCTTTTTTCCAAAAATGAGCAATTTCAGTACAGCAATAACGGTAGCTAACCATGAAAAACTCAGGTCATTTTCGGAACCAGCACCATCAAATTAGCTAAATAATGTGTTTTGTTTCTTGACACCAAAAATCATGTTGACCAGTGTAATCCATATGCTACTTAGACTCTTCACATCAAGCTTGCACTGCCTTGAAACAGAAACCTCGAAATAATCTCCAATGAAGAACCTGACAATTTCAGATTCTATCTTTTATCTTATATTTCTCTCCCAGTCATTGGATTGCAGCCATGCTTGGGTTCCACCTTGAAGAGTTTTAGTTGAACAAAATTGACCTTTGTACTTATGCTTTTCTTGTTGTTTTGTTTGTTACTTACTCTATTGGTCTCTTTTGCCAAACCACTAAGTTACAGAGATGTAAACAAACCAACACTGGTTGTCAAGTAGTGGGGTGGGGGAGTGACAAATGCAGACACAAAGACATGGGCTTCCACACAGTTTCCATCTGCCTAATTAACTCACCAGGTATTGCTTGACCTGCTGCTTTGGTAGAAGACACTTACCCAAGATGTTCTGCAGTGGGACTGAACCTGAAACCACATGATTGCAAAGTAAGCTTCTTAACCACACAGCTATGCCTGAACTTGTGGTACCATAAAAAATTTTTTAAGAACCACACATGTATCAAAGAAAATATTTTATACTCTCTCTTGTACCAGTGACACGCTAAAAACATCTGTGCCAGTGATACGTTAAAGGCACCTGGTACACTCTCTGGAGTGGTTGATGTTAGGAAGGGCATCCAGTCAAACCATCTAACCCATGCCATCATGGAAAACGGATGCTAAATAATGATGATGATGATATTCTGTAGCCTTTGACAACATGTAATTATAAACCTAAAAGTTGCTACAACTGCTAAGCTTCACAATCTCTGTTGGCAATCTCATATTCATAACATCCCATAAATAGCACCCCAGGGATTAGCTTTCCTATCTAAAGTAATAAAAATACTCCAGCCCTGATCAATTGCTGACTTTCTGCAAATCTCAAGTCAAACATACAATGAAATATTGGTCCAGCATTAAGGATGGTACTCCTGTTATGCAACCTTAAATCCTAAAGTCTTTTAGCTGATTCTTAAAAACTCACTCGATGCCACACTTCAACCCTAAGTGAAAATACACACTCTCTCTTCACCACTCTGCTTTTTCTACTGCTATTAAAAGGTGGTAGACAAGTAGCTACCTCCAAGCTCACCTCCATCCAAACTTCTCATTTCTTTCTATTACCTAAATTACCTCTTGTGCTGCTCTGCACTAACAACTATGTATCGTCCTTCTCAGAGACATCAACCCACTTGAAACTCTTTCCTTCCCATTTCTTCCTCTACAGATGTCAATTTGCAGATATTCAGATTGAACATGAATTGTAAATCAATCTCTAATCTCTCTCCATGTGCCATGCCAATTTTACAGGTATTGTTGATCATGGACCTCCATGCCAAACTCTGAAGGTACATGTTTTCTTTTTCTTGGGAAAGATACAGCAGCAGTTTCTCATTGCATTCTCTTGGTGTATTTACAGTTTACTCTGCTATTCTCTTATTGTCCCAAGCTTGCCTTTGGGGCACAGATTCTATTTAACCATTTTGTAAGGAAACTAGTACATGTGATATCAGGGCATGCCTGCACACCAGTGGACCATTGTGCCCAGTGCCGGATTTAGGGCAAATGAGGCCCTGTGCTAGTTAAGTTATGAGGCCCCTTACTTGGATATTCAGGCAAAAATTCGTCATAAAAGATTTTGGGGAGAGGAAGATACACCCCCCACCCCTATGCTTAAGTACACCTAAGTGGTAAATCAGTGGTAAATCTGGCACTTTGTGCCAACATATCTAGGGGGCTAGGTCTCCTCTGAGTACTGTATGCCTTAACCACCACAGGGTCATCTACTATTTGACTCTTAACTGGGATCCTTTAGAAGTACTATCACCTCATGCTACAGTGAACCTGAGAGTAGTAGTGATTATGAAGTGACTCCATACTTTCTCAAACTCTTGAAATGTCAAGATGGAACTTCATCACCAGATAATGATGCTGAAAACTATACCTTAGAATTTATATATTGGTGAAATTATGCCTATTGATTTGTTTGATATAATTCCTTGTTTAGGAATGAATGAGTTTTTTTCTTGTTGCCATTAAACTACATATTATTTTTAATTTAGTTCTTAGCTCCAGAATTTTGTATTATATAATTAAAATTTTCATGGAAGTAACATTTTCAAAAGGTTGTGTACATGCTTCTATTGTTTCCTAGAATTATAAGAAATCTAATGAAAAGAAAAGTACAGTTGTAATTATAAATAAGTGTTTATACTTAATAAGCATATATTTAGTTTCACTGTGCAAAGTGACACTGTTGTTAAACCACAATACTCCCTCTGTAGAATAGTGTGGAGATCAAACTCAGCTAGTTTCATTGATCATTAACAGCTCACAAAATGGTTTACTTCATCTGATCTTCTTAGAGAGAGAGAGAGAGGGGCAAGTTCAGCTCAAAGGTGTTTAAAAAACTGCATTGAATAACAAGCACTGCTTTTGCTCATTTGCAAATTAGTTCATCAGTTTGAATATGGAATTTATAACTCAATACTTTTCTTGCCATCATTCACCAACAGTGTAGACCATATATACATGGCATTGGTACCAGAAAAGTTATTCTACAAGAGGTTAACACCCTCACTAGCCTATATCAGTTTATATTGGAGGACTGCATTGTGACTGTCTTGTCTTTGAATTAAATTACCTGACCTGCATGAAAATGCAAATTTTGATAATAATAGTAAAAAATATTTCAGTCATGAACTCGCTACCCTTGATGTTGTCTAATGCCTTATTCATTTTGCTTTCCATTTCTCCATTTATTTTTCTCTCAGTTGTGTAAGCTAAGCTTTGTGTTGTTTAATTAATTATTAGCTTGTGCAAATATGAACTTTCATTTAATTTGTTAATTTTATATCGTGTAATTCTTTCATTCCTATTACATTTTGCACAGAGTCAAAGTTTAGAAAGTACATCTAAATTATTCAGAATAATGGGATAGTTTGTGATTCTAAGAGATTATAGTAGCTGCATCACCAGAAAGTTATTGTATATTATTGATATATGGTAGTTAACACTGTTAATATGAACGAAGAAGAGATATAGGCAGGGGTGAATAAGTATGGTATGCCTTTGGAAGTTATATTTGGTGCTTTTTAGAATTCCATTTCTGAGCAACATTTATTTACATCCTTTATGAAAAAAACTTTACATATCTAATTAGTGTTACTATCACCTTAATTATGGCTAAGAATATTTCTATAACCATCTAATACAGGCTAAGACAAAACACTTCTTGGTAGTTAGTACCTGCCATGCACCAAATTATAAAAGAGTTTGAACATTTCATGCTGTTGATTCTTATTTTTGGTATTTTTGTTCACTATGTTTCTCTAAATATAGCTGGCTATATCTGTGGAAGTCTAAAACAATTTTATTGATTATTTGGTTGAGTTTCATGTAGTGAACTTCAATGTCTTTCATTACAATCTGCATGAGAACCCAGTTCAAAATCATGTTAATCATCATCATCATCATCATCATCATCATCATCACCATCATGGTTTTAATGTCCATTTTCCCATGCTGGCATGGATTTGATTGATATATAATACAACATAACTCCTCTTATCACAGTCATGCAGCTTGTTTTCAATACCCAGTATTCTTAGAAAATGTGTACATTGTTGTTATTTCTGATTGAGCAGAACAATGATCAAAGGCATTCTTGCTGTGACCATTCCATCCTTTTGTATATTGAAATCACATTGACCAATATATTCTTCCTGTTTGAAGATAGTAGGATGTGCTTTGGAGGAATTTGCATGCTTTTTCTAGCAGTGTGAATAATCACATATAAACTAGCTTCTTGGCTCATAAAATATGTGCATTGAAAACAAGATAATACATTTATTTTTTTTAGCATTTTATGAGCATTTTCTATGTTAAAATTATAGGCTGTATAGTTATGTAAATTCTATAATTTACATGAATTCGTGCAGCAAACTTTTCAGGATGACTGTCATAATATTAGCCATAAAGTGGGAGTGGTACATACTTTCCATTAAGTTCAGCTAGTAAATGATGTCTTGCTTTTGATTAGCTTTGAATCTCTAATTTATCAACCAGGAGTTTCACATCATAAAAACTTCTAATCAATTATATATATATATTGATTTTTTTTTTTCTCCCTCAATTCTTTTACTTGTCTCAATCATGTAACTATAACCATGCTGGGACACTGATTTGTCTCGCGTGAAGAATACTGCATCACTGCTCACAATTCCAAGTGCTGTATTGATTCTCCTTGTATAATTGGGGTCCATCCAGATTTCAAAATTTGTTTCAAGACTGATAGTATTAATGTTAAAATGTATGTACATTCAATTTTATTGTTTATGTAGCTCATTATAAAATCACCTCGTAGTCAGAAACTGAAAACTTGTGTGTGTATATGTATGTATGTATGTATGTATGTATGTATGTGTGTGTGTGTGTCCTTGCCTTGACATCATGTGATAGCTGTAAATGAGTGTCCCCATCATACAAACAGTGTTCTTCATTTCCAATCTTCTGTGTCCAGGCAAAGGAGAAATATAAGCTTGCTCTGAAACAAGTGATAATTGGCGACAGGAAGAGCATTTTGCTGTAGAAAATCGGCCAGGACAAAATCCATCTGATCCATGCAAGCATGGGAAAGTAGATGTTAAAATGATGATGATGGTATTATTAGCTGATGTTTTCTGGTTTCAATCCCTCAAAATGTCATATAGCTAGTCTCTCAATTTTAGTAATAGTCTGATGAAGGGAGGAAACAAAGTAGGATAACTTAATGATCTGAGTGGGATTTTTGTTGAAGAATCTATACAGCAAGTAAGTTCAGAGCAACTGAGGCTATTGAACCTATATAGAAGCAAAGAGTGGAATCAGCTAATCTGTAAGCTATTGGTTTAAATATCTTGGTGAGTGTCGTCGTTGAATCAGTTCGTTTTTATGGGAGGATATTTATCTGTGCTTAACTGCTGCAGCACTGTTCCATTTATATGAGCAACACATCAGCATGGAGATACTAAATTAACCAAGGAGAATAAAAAAGGTGGAAGAATGAACATCTTGATTCTTCTCAATTTTCTGTATTTTAATTGTTAAATTGGGGTTAATACAGAAAATAGATGGAGTTGTGATTATCTAATTAATTTGACGACTAATTAAAAGTGGTGGCAATTAGCACAATTTTTGTTAGTGACATTTAGATTATGAAGGTTATTCAAATTGGCATGTTAAAGGAACCCGGTACACTCTAGAGTGGTTGGTGTTAGGAAAGGCATCCAGCCATAGAAACCAAGTCAAAACAGACTCCAGTCTGGCACAGCTTCCCCGCTTGTCACTCTCCAGTCAAACCATCTAACCCATGCCATCATAGAAAACAGACACTAAATGATGATGATGATGTTATATATATAATTGGCGTCTGTGATTATGCCAGTGGTCACTGTCTCAACCAAATTCCCCAGAGAATAAATAGTAAGTGGATTAGTAGTCAGTTAAGGCCGTAAATATTCACTCACACAAATACAGTTGTGTACATGTGTATATAAGTATGTTGCATATCATCATCATCATCACCCTTTAACGTCCGATTTCCATGTTGGCATTGGTTGGACGGTTCAACCAAAGCTAGAGAGCGGCACCAGGTTCCAGTCTGATTTGGCTTTGTTTCGACAGCTGGATGCCCTTCCTAACACCGACCACATTACAGTGTGTACTGGGTGCTTTTAACATGGCACCACATGAACGCTATTACGTGGTACCAGCACAAGTGTTTTCAATATGGCACCATACGAGTGCTTTTAATGTGGTACCACATGATCGCTTTTACTTGGCACTGGCACAAGTGTGTGTGTGTGTGTGTGTGTGTGTGTGTGTGTGTGTGTATATATATATATATATAAGTAGGCATAGATGTGTGTATATATATATACACACACACACACACACACACATAGATTAGTTTCACTAAACAAATTTACAATTTAAACTTCGATGTATTTTGCACCACTGTTATCTTGAGTTTGTATTTTTTAAGGTAAAGGTAAGAGATTTTTCATATCTTCCATAATTAGTATTTTGATTATTTTTTTAAAGTAAAAATTGGTTTACAAAAATTACATAAATGTTGTAAATTTTCAGTATCCGACAAACTTTAGAATTAGTCTTCGTATATTTGCTTTAAATATCAGTCTGACTCATACATTGTTGAAAATAACAGAATAATAATTTTTTTTAGAAGTAGTGGAGTATCGGTAAGAAGTACACAAGGTTATCATAGTGAAGTTACAATTGGAGCTCATCATTTTACCAGCCTGTTTTTTTCTGATTTTCGGTGTTTACATCAATTTTTTCAAATTTACATTTACAAATTTTTTCAAATTTACATTACAAATTTTTTTAAAAACAGCATTCAATTTTATATTTGTCAGACTTTCAGAATAGCTGTTGGAATTTCTCGGATATTTTCGGCAGTTTCCACTTTTAATAAGTATCTCACATTTCAAAATATTCATGAGCGGACTTTCTTTAAAATAAACTTTTTAATCCATATTTTCTCAAATGTCTACCCATCCCCTCATTGTACCTTTGCAACACAAGCCACCACTATCATTTTTGTTATTTGCTATTTTTCATCAAGCCGGACTCAGAAAGCTCAATGAAATTAATTTGCAACAGGAAGGAAATTAGATTAAACCGTATCAAGGTAAAATCAGCCCTCTCCATGTTTCTGGCCAAGTTAAAGTTATTCAAATGTAACAAGCCATCTTGAATTCTTCCAGTTTCAGAGCCTCTCTGAATTGGAGAAGGAAAAGGGCATACCAGAAGATGACATTCCAGTGTATTGTTCACACCTGGATGAGCTGCACAGAGACATATCAGACATACTTCAGGATATTTATTTTTTTGCTTAAAATACCAGTCTGGGTGATTCCTAGATATCAGTAATGAAGAAACAAGAATAGTGGAGGAAGACCTGGTTTCACTTTATAATGACATTGAACTGAGGCCAAAGTTTTTAAAAAATCATATGAGGATTTTTTTTATTGCAAAAGAACATTTCTGACTGCTACCTTGCATTGTGGAACAAAGTCAAGATGTACTTTATTGCTTTCCCAATGTCATATTCAGTAGAGCGGGCTTCAAGTACAGATGCCCAGCTTCATTCTAAGCAAAGTAAAAGGAGACTGAAAATTATTGAATTTCAGGGATCTAAGACTACTTCATAGTGTCTTTCAGCATGATGTTGGGAAGCTGATATCCTTGCACAAAGTACATCCATCACAGTATAAATATGTAAACAACATAGTTACAGGTGAGATGTAAATTTGCTCTTTCATATTGTAAAAACAGCAAAATAATGGATAAGTTTTATATGTGAAATAGAGTTGTTTCGAATTTGCAATAGAAAGAGATCTATATTTGTGGTTTCTGTGTGTGTGTGTGTGAGGGGGTGCTAGGAATGTGGCTGGGAGCCAAGGGGATGGCTGTCCCAAAAAGTTTAAGAACCACTGGTATAGAGAGACAAGGATAGGTGTCTTGATGTAGAGTAGATACATGGATACTCCAGTTGGAAGAGAAAGGATAGCAAGTTAGAGAATGTGTGTGCGCACAATATATATATATATATATATAATTTCTTTTACTTGATAGCATTACGATTGTTAGTTATTAATAATATAACAGCAAGGTGGTAATGATAACTATAATGAGGAGAATAATGATCTAAGCATCTATATTTATTAGTCAGTCACTTCAAATTTGTCCATTATTTCTACATATCTTTCGATTCGGAAATAGAGCATCCTGCTGCATTTGTGTTTCATTTTGCACATGCAGCAGAACTATATATATAAGTAGTTCTTTGGATTTAGGTATGTACATAGTAGCTTGCCGAGGAAGCACGTCCACTGTCTATGGCCACCTGACTTCATCCGCGGTGCTTATACAATCGTCGCTGGATGTACTTCAGGAATTCCTCAGTGGTCGTCATGTATACAATAAATGAAAGAGCGGAAGATAGAGTATACACGTCTTTATTTATCACGACAATCGTTTCGATCAATCGCGCATCAGTTCCTCACTGGTGGGATGCTGTACAACTGGTTGCTGCGCATCTCTCGATGTGGTTGTGAAGCGAGCTCTCCCCAAGAGCCCTTAATTCGAAAATTTGAATAATTCTACCGATTCGGTATTTGCGTATTGCGGCTCGTAGTCATTTATGACCCCATTGGCTGTGTGGTAAGAAGCTTGCTTCCCAACCACATACATACACACAGTCATACATACACATAGATACATACATAT